>JAVRKA010001053.1:0-29202 GCA_034508555.1 Venustoraphidia nigricollis | reverse complement strand
CGATAGGCATTTCAGATATAGGTGTCGATAGGCATTTCAGATATAGGTGTCGATAGGCATTTTAGATATAGGTGTCGATAGGCATTTCAGATATAGGTGTCGATAGGCATTTCAGATATAGGTGTCGATAGGCATTTCAGATATAGGTGTCGATAGGCATTTCAGATATAGGTGCCGATAGGCATTTCAGATATAGTTGCCGATTGGCATTTTAAAAATAGGTGCCGATAGGCATTTCAGATATAGAAGCCGATAGGCATTTCAAATATAGGTGCCGATAGGCATTCCAGATATGGTTGCCGATAGGCATTTCAAATATAGGTGCTGATAGGCATTTCAGATGTAGTTTCCGATAGGCATTTCAAAAATAGGTGTCGATAGGCATTTCAGATATAGGTGTCGATAGGCATTTCAGATATAGGTGTCGATAGGCATTTCAGATATAGGTGTCGATAGGCATTTCAGATATAGGTGTCGATAGGCATTTCAGATATAGGTGTCGATAGGCATTTCAGATATAGGTGTCGATAGGCATTTCAGATATAGGTGCCGATAGGCATTTCAGATATAGGTGTCGATAGGCATTTCAGATATAGGTGCCGATAGGCATTTCAGATATAGTTGCCGATTGGCATTTTAAAAATAGGTGCCGATAGGCATTTCAGATATAGAAGCCGATAGGCATTTCAAATATAGGTGCCGATAGGTATTCCAGATATGGTTGCCGATAGGCATTTCAAATATAGGTGCTGATAGGCATTTCAGATGTAGTTTCCGATAGGCATTACAAAAATAGGTGTCGATAGGCATTTCAGATATAGGTGTCGATAGGCATTTTAGATATAGGTGTCGATAGGCATTTCAGATATAGGTGTCGATAGGCATTTCAGATATAGGTGTCGATAGGCATTTCAGATATAGGTGTCGGATAGGGGCATTTCAGATATAGGTGTCGATAGGCATTTCAGATATAGGTGCCGATAGGCATTTCAGATATAGTTGCCGATTGGCATTTTAAAAATAGGTGCCGATAGGCATTTCAGATATAGAAGCCGATAGGCATTTCAAATATAGGTGCCGATAGGCATTCCAGATATGGTTGCCGATAGGCATTTCAAATATAGGTGCTAATAGGCATTTCAGATGTAGTTTCCAATAGGCATTTCAATAATAGGTGTCGATAGGCATTTCAGATATTTGTGTCGATAGGCATTTCAGATATAGGTGTCGATAGGCATTTCAGATATAGGTGTCGATAGGCAATTCAGATATAGGTGTCGATAGGCATTTCAGATATAGGTGTCGATAGGCATTTCAGATATAGGTGTCGATAGGCATTTCAGATATAGGTGTCGATAGGCATTTCAGATATAGGTGTCGATAGGCATTTCAGATATAGGTGCCGAAAGGCATTTCAGATATAGGTGTCGATAGGCATTTCAGATATAGGTGTCGATAGGCATTTCAGATATAGGTGTCGATAGGCATTTCAGATATAGGTGTCGATAGGCATTTCAGATATAGGTGTCGATAGGCATTTCAGATATAGGTGCCGATAGGCATTTCAGATATAGGTGCCGATAGGCATTTCAGTTATAGTTGCCGATTGGCATTTCAAAAATAGGTGTCGATAGGCATTTCAGATATAGGTGCCGATAGGCATTTCAAATATAGGTGCCGATAGGCATTCCAGATATGGTTGCCGATAGGCATTTCAAATATAGGTGCTGATAGGCATTTCAGATGTAGTTTCCGATAGGCATTTCAAAAATCGGTGTTGATAGGCATTTCAGATATAGGTGTCGATAGGCATTTCAGATATAGGTGTCGATAGGCATTTCAGATATAGGTGTCGATAGGCATTTCAAATCTAGGTGTCGATAGGCATTTCAGATATAGGTGTCGATAGGCATTTCAGATATAGGTGTCGATGGGCCTTTCAGATATAGGTGCCGATAGGCATTTCAGATATAGTTGCCGATTGGCATTTTAAAAATAGGTGCCGATAGGCATTTTAGATATAGAAGCCGATAGGCATTTCAAATATAGGTGCCGATAGGCATTCCAGATATGGTTGCCGATAGGCATTTCAAATATAGGTGCTGATAGGCATTTCAGATGTAGTTTCCGATAGGCATTTCAAAAATAGGTGTCGATAGGCATTTCAGATATAGGTGTCGATAGGCATTTCAGATATAGTTGTCGATAGGCATTTCAGATATAGGTGTCGATAGGCATTTTTGATATAGGTGTCGAGAGGCATTTCAGATATAGGTGTCGATAGGCATTTCAGATATAGGTGTCGATAGGCATTTCAGATATAGGTGTCGATAGGCATTTCAGATATAGGTGTCGATAGGCATTTCAGATATAGGTGCCGATAGGCATTTCAGATATAGTTGCCGATTGGCATTTTAAAAATAGGTGCCGATAGGCATTTCAGATATAGAAGCCGATAGGCATTTCAAATATAGGTGCCGATAGGCATACCAGATATGGTTGCCGATAGGCATTTCAAATATAGGTGCTGATAGGCATTTCAGATGTAGTTTCCGATAGGCATTTCAAAAATAGGTGTCGATAGGCATTTCAGATATAGGTGTCGATAGGCATTTCAGATATAGGTGTCGATAGGCATTTCAGATATAGGTGTCGATAGGCATTTCAGATATAGGTCCGATAGGCATTTCAGATATAGGTGTCGATAGGCATTTCAGATATAGGTGTCGATAGGCATTTCAGATATAGGTGTCGATAGGCATTTCAGATATAGGTGTCGATAGGCATTTCAGATATAGGTGCCGATAGGCATTTTAGATATAGTTGCCGATTGGCATTTTAAAAATAGGTGCCGATAGGCATTTCAGATATAGAAGCCGAAAGGCATTTCAAATATAGGTGCCGATAGGCATTCCAGATATGGTTGCCGATAGGCATTTCAAATATAGGTGCTGATAGGCATTTCAGATGTAGTTTCCGATAGGCATTTCAAAAATAGGTGTCGATAGGCATTTCAGATATAGGTGTCGATGGGCATTTCAGATATAGGTGTCGATAGGCATTTCAGATATAGGTGTCGATAGGCATTTCAGATATAGGTGTCGATAGGCATTTCAGATAAAGGTGTCGATAGGCATTTCAGATATAGGTGTCGATAGGCATTTCAGATATAGGTGTCGATAGGCATTTCAGATATAGGTGTCGATAGGCATTTCAGATATAGGTGTCGATAGGCATTTCAGATATAGGTGTCGATAGGCATTTCAGATATAGGTGTCGATAGGCATTTCAGATATAGGTGTCGATAGGCATTTCAGATATAGGTGCCGATAGGCATTTCAGATATAGGTGCCGATAGGCATTTCAGATATAGTTGCCGATTGGCATTTTAAAAATAGGTGCCGATAGGCATTACAGATATAGAAGCCGATAGGCATTTTAAATATAGGTGCCGATAGGCATTCCAGATATGGTTGCCGATAGGCATTTCAAATATAGGTGCTGATAGGCATTTCAGATGTAGTTTCCGATAGGCATTTCAAAAATAGGTGTCGATAGGCATTTCAGATATAGGTGTCGATAGGCATTTCAGATATAGGTGTCGATAGGCATTTCAGATATAGGTGTCGATAGACATTTCAGATATAGGTGTCGATAGGCATTTCAGATATAGGTGTCGACAGGCATTTTAGATATAGGTGTCGATAGGCATTTCAGATATAGGTGTCGATAGGCATTTCAGATATAGGTGCCGATAGGCATTTCAGATATAGTTGCCAATTGGCATTTTAAAAATAGGTGCCGATAGGCATTTCAGATATAGAAGCCGATAGGCATTTCAAATATAGGTGCCGATAGGCATTCCAGATATGGTTGCCGATAGGCATTTCAAATTTAGGTGCTGATAGGCATTTCAGATGTAGTTTCCGATAAGCATTTCAAAAATCGGTGTCGATAGGCATTTCAGATATAGGTGTCGATAGGCATTTCAGATATAGGTGTCGATAGGCATTTCAGATATAGGTGTCGATAGGCATTTGAGATATAGGTGTCGATAGGCATTTCAGATATAGGTGTCGATAGGCATTTCAGATATAGGTGTCGATAGGCATTTCAGATATAGGTGTCGATAGGCCTTTCAGATATAGGTGCCGATAGGCATTTCAGATATAGTTGCCGATTGGCATTTTAAAAATAGGTGCCGATAGGCATTTCAGATATAGAAGCCGATAGGCATTTCAAATACAGGTGCCGATTGGCATTCCAGATATGGTTGCCGATAGGCATTTCAAATATAGGTGCTGATAGGCATTTTAGATGTAGTTTCCGATAGGCATTTCAAAAATAGGTGTCGATAGGCATTTCAGATATAGGTGTCGATAGGCATTTCAGATATAGGTGCCGATAGGCATTTCAGATATAGTTGCCGATTGGCATTTTAAAAATAGGTGCCGATAGGCATTTCAGATATAGAAGCCGATAGGCATTTCAAATATAGGTGCCGATAGGCATTCCAGATAGGGTTGCCGATAGGCATTTCAAATATAGGTGCTGATAGGCATTTCAGATGTAGTTTCCGATAGGCATTTCAAAAATCGGTGTCGATAGGCATTTCAGATATAGGTGTCGATAGGCATTTCAGATATAGGTGTCGATAGGCATTTCAGATATAGGTGTCGATTGGCATTTCAGATATAGGTGTCGATAGGCATTTCAGATATAGGTGTCGATAGGCATTTCAGATATAGGTGTCGATAGGCCTTTCAGATATAGGTGCCGATAGGCATTTCAGATATAGTTGCCGATTGGCATTTTAAAAATAGGTGCCGATAGGCATTTTAGATATAGAAGCCGATAGGCATTTCAAATATAGGTGCCGATAGGCATTCCAGATATGGTTGCCGATAGGCATTTCAAATATAGGTGCTGATAGGCATTTCAGATGTAGTTTCCGATAGGCGTTTCAAAAATAGGTGTCGATAGGCATTTCAGATATAGGTGTCGATAGGCATTTCAGATATAGGTGTCGATAGGCATTTCAGATATAGGTGTCGATAGGCATTTCAGATATATGTGCCGATAGGCATTTCAGATATAGTTGCCGATTGGCATTTTAAAAATAGGTGCCGATAGGCATTTCAGATATAGAAGCCGATAGGCATTTCAAATTTAGGTGCCGATAGGCATTTTAGATATAGAAGCCGATAGGCATTTCAAATATAGGTGCCGATAGGCATTCCAGATATGGTTGCCGATAGGCATTTCAAATATAGGTGCTGATAGGCATTTCAGATGTAGTTTCCGATAGGCATTTCAAAAATAGGTGTCGATAGGCATTTCAGATATAGGTGTCGATAGGCATTTCAGATATAGGTGTCGATAGGCATTTCAGATATAGGTGTCGATAGGCATTTCAGATATAGGTGTCGATAGGCATTTCAGATATAGGTGTCGATAGGCATTTCAGATATAGGTGTCGATAGGCATTTCAGATATAGGTGTCGATAGGCATTTCAGATATAGGTGTCGATAGGCATTTCAGATATAGGTGCCGATAGGCATTTCAGATATAGTTGCCGATTGGCATTTTAAAAATAGGTGCCGATAGGCATTTCAGATATAGAAGCCGATAGGCATTTCAAATATAGGTGCCGATAGGCATTCCAGATATGGTTGCCGATAGGCATTTCAAATATAGGTGCTGATAGGCATTTCAGATGTAGTTTCCGATAGGCATTTCAAAAATAGGTGTCGATAGGCATTTCAGATATAGGTGTCGATAGGCATTTCAGATATAGGTGTCGATAGGCATTTCAGATATAGGTGTCGATAGGCATTTCAGATATAGGTGTCGATAGGCATTTCAGATATAGGTGTCGATAGGCATTTCAGATATAGGTGTCGATAGGCATTTCAGATGTAGTTTCCGATAGGCATTAAAAAAATAGGTGTCGATAGGCATTTCAGATATAGGTGTCGATAGGCATTTCAGATATAGGTGTCGATAGGCATTTCAGATATAGGTGTCGATAGGCATTTCAGATATAGGTGTCGATAGGCATTTCAGATATAGGTGTCGATAGGCATTTCGGATATTGGTGTCGATAGGCATTTCAGATATAGGTGTCGATAGGCATTTCAGATATAGGTGTCGATAGGCATTTCAGATATAGGTGTCGATAGGCATTTCAGATATAGGTGTCGATAGGCATTTCAGATATAGGTGTCGATAGGCATTTCAGATATAGGTGCCGATAGGCATTTCAGATATAGTTGCCGATTGGCATTTTAAAAATAGGTGCCGATAGGCATTTCAGATATAGAAGCCGATAGGCATTTCAAATATAGGTGCCGATAGGCATTCCAGATATGGTTGCCGATAGGCATTTCAAATATAGGTGCTGATAGGCATTTCAGATGTAGTTTCCGATAGGCATTTCAATAATAGGTGTCGATAGGCATTTCAGATATAGGTGTCGATAGGCATTTCAGATATAGGTGTCGATAGGCATTTCAGATATAGGTGTCGATAGGCATTTTAGATATAGGTGTCGATAGGCATTTCAGATATAGGTGTCGATAGGCATTTCAGATATAGGTGTCGATAAGCATTTCAGATATAGGTGTCGATAGGCATTTCAGATATAGGTGCCGATAGGCATTTCAGATATAGGTGTCGATAGGCATTTCAGATATAGGTGTCGATAGGCATTTCAGATATAGGTGTCGATAGGCATTTCAGATATAGGTGTCGATAGGCATTTCATATATAGGTGCCGATAGGCATTTCAGATATAGGTGCCGATAGGCATTTCAGATATAGTTGCCGATTGGCATTTTAAAAATAGGTGCCGATAGGCATTTTAGATATAGAAGCCGATAGGCATTTCAAATATAGGTGCCGATAGGCATTCCAGATATGGTTGCCGATAGGCATTTCAAATATAGGTGCTGATAGGCATTTCAGATGTAGTTTCCGATAGGCATTTCAAAAATAGGTGTCGATAGGCATTTCAGATATAGGTGTCGATAGGCATTTCAGATATAGGTGTCGATAGGCATTTCAGATATAGGTGTCGATAGGCATTTTAGATATAGGTGTCGATAGGCATTTCAGATATAGGTGTCGATAGGCATTTCAGATATAGGTGTCGATAGGCATTTCAGATATAGGTGTCGATAGGCATTTCAGATATAGGTGCCGATAGGCATTTCAGATATAGTTGCCGATTGGCATTTTAAAAATAGGTGCCGATAGGCATTTCAGATATAGAAGCCGATAGGCATTTCAAATATAGGTGCCGATAGGCATTCCAGATATGGTTGCCGATAGGCATTTCAAATATAGGTGCTGATAGGCATTTCAGATGTAGTTTCCGATAGGCATTTCAAAAATCGGTGTCGATAGGCATTTCAGATATAGGTGTCGATAGGCATTTCTGATATAGGTGTCGATAGGCATTTCAGATATAGGTGTCGATAGGCATTTCAGATATAGGTGTCGATAGGCATTTCAGATATAGGTGTCGATAGGCATTTCAGATATAGGTGTCGATAGGCATTTCAGATATAGGTGTCGATAGGCCTTTCAGATATAGGTGCCGATAGGCATTTCAGATATAGTTGCCGATTGGCATTTTAAAAATAGGTGCCGATAGGCATTTCAGATATAGAAGCCGATAGGCATTTCAAATATAGGTGCCGATTGGCATTCCAGATATGGTTGCCGATAGGCATTTCAAATATAGGTGCTGATAGGCATTTCAGATGTAGTTTCCGATAGGCATTTCAAAAATAGGTGTCGATAGGCATTTCAGATATAGGTGTCGGTAGGCATTTCAGATATAGGTGTCGATAGGCATTTCAGATATAGGTGTCGATAGGCATTTTAGATATAGGTGTCGATAGGCATTTCAGATATAGGTGTCGATAGGCATTTCAGATATAGGTGTCGATAGGCATTTCAGATATAGGTGTCTATAGGCATTTCAGATATAGGTGCCGATAGGCATTTCAGATATAGGTGCCGATAGGCATTTCAGATATAGTTGCCGATTGGCATTTTAAAAATAGGTGCCGATAGGCATTTCAGATATAGAAGCCGATAGGCATTTCAAATATAGGTGCCGATAGGCATTCCAGATATGGTTGCCGATAGGCATTTCAAATATAGGTGCTGATAGGCATTTCAGATGTAGTTTCCGATAGGCATTTCAAAAATAGGTGTCGATAGGCATTTCAGATATAGGTGTCGATAGGCATGTCAGATATAGGTGTCGATAGGCATTTCAGATATAGGTGTCGATAGGCATTTCAGATATAGGTGTCGATAGGCATTTCAGATATAGGTGTCGATAGGCATTTCAGATATAGGTGTCGATAGGCATTTCAGATATAGGTGTCGATAGGCATTTCAGATATAGGTGTCGATAGGCATTTCAGATATAGGTGTCGATAGGCATTTCAGATATAGGTGCCGATAGGCATTTCAGATATAGTTGCCGATTGGCATTTTAAAAATAGGTGCCGATAGGCATTTCAGATATAGAAGCCGATAGGCATTTCAAATATAGGTGCCGATAGGCATTCCAGATATGGTTGCCGATAGGCATTTCAAATATAGGTGCTGATAGGCATTTCAGATGTAGTTTCCGATAGGCATTTCAAAAATAGGTGTCGATAGGCATTTCAGATATAGGTGTCGATAGGCATTTCAGATATAGGTGTCGATAGGCATTTCAGATATAGGTGTCGATAGGCATTTCAGATATAGGTGTCGATAGGCATTTCAGATATAGGTGTCGATAGGCATTTCAGATATAGGTGTCGATAGGCATTTCAGATATAGGTGCCGATAGGCATTTCAGATATAGGTGTCGATAGGCATTTCAGATATAGGTGCCGATAGGCATTTCAGATATAGTTGCCGATTGGCATTTTAAAAATAGGTGCCGATAGGCATTTCAGATATAGAAGCCGATAGGCATTTCAAATATAGGTGCCGATAGGTATTCCAGATATGGTTGCCGATAGGCATTTCAAATATAGGTGCTGATAGGCATTTCAGATGTAGTTTCCGATAGGCATTACAAAAATAGGTGTCGATAGGCATTTCAGATATAGGTGTCGATAGGCATTTTAGATATAGGTGTCGATAGGCATTTCAGATATAGGTGTCGATAGGCATTTCAGATATAGGTGTCGATAGGCATTTCAGATATAGGTGTCGATAGGCATTTCAGATATAGGTGTCGATAGGCATTTCAGATATAGGTGCCGATAGGCATTTCAGATATAGTTGCCGATTGGCATTTTAAAAATAGGTGCCGATAGGCATTTCAGATATAGAAGCCGATAGGCATTTCAAATATAGGTGCCGATAGGCATTCCAGATATGGTTGCCGATAGGCATTTCAAATATAGGTGCTAATAGGCATTTCAGATGTAGTTTCCAATAGGCATTTCAATAATAGGTGTCGATAGGCATTTCAGATATTTGTGTCGATAGGCATTTCAGATATAGGTGTCGATAGGCATTTCAGATATAGGTGTCGATAGGCAATTCAGATATAGGTGTCGATAGGCATTTCAGATATAGGTGTCGATAGGCATTTCAGATATAGGTGTCGATAGGCATTTCAGATATAGGTGTCGATAGGCATTTCAGATATAGGTGTCGATAGGCATTTCAGATATAGGTGCCGAAAGGCATTTCAGATATAGGTGTCGATAGGCATTTCAGATATAGGTGTCGATAGGCATTTCAGATATAGGTGTCGATAGGCATTTCAGATATAGGTGTCGATAGGCATTTCAGATATAGGTGTCGATAGGCATTTCAGATATAGGTGCCGATAGGCATTTCAGATATAGGTGCCGATAGGCATTTCAGTTATAGTTGCCGATTGGCATTTCAAAAATAGGTGTCGATAGGCATTTCAGATATAGGTGCCGATAGGCATTTCAAATATAGGTGCCGATAGGCATTCCAGATATGGTTGCCGATAGGCATTTCAAATATAGGTGCTGATAGGCATTTCAGATGTAGTTTCCGATAGGCATTTCAAAAATAGGTGTCGATAGGCATTTCAGATATAGGTGTCGATAGGCATTTCAGATATAGGTGTCGATAGGCATTTCAGATATAGGTGTCGATAGGCATTTCAGATATAGGTGTCGATAGGCATTTCAGATATAGGTGTCGATAGGCATTTCAGATATAGGTGTCGATAGGCATTTCAGATATAGGTGCCGATAGGCATTTCAGATATAGTTGTCGATTGGCATTTTAAAAATAGGTGCCGATAGGCATTTCAGATATAGAAGCCGATAGGCATTTCAAATATAGGTGCCGATAGGCATTCCAGATATGGTTGCCGATAGGCATTTCAAATATAGGTGCTGATAGGCATTTCAGATGTAGTTTCCGATAGGCATTTCAAAAATCGGTGTTGATAGGCATTTCAGATATAGGTGTCGATAGGCATTTCAGATATAGGTGTCGATAGGCATTTCAGATATAGGTGTCGATAGGCATTTCAAATCTAGGTGTCGATAGGCATTTCAGATATAGGTGTCGATAGGCATTTCAGATATAGGTGTCGATGGGCCTTTCAGATATAGGTGCCGATAGGCATTTCAGATATAGTTGCCGATTGGCATTTTAAAAATAGGTGCCGATAGGCATTTTAGATATAGAAGCCGATAGGCATTTCAAATATAGGTGCCGATAGGCATTCCAGATATGGTTGCCGATAGGCATTTCAAATATAGGTGCTGATAGGCATTTCAGATGTAGTTTCCGATAGGCATTTCAAAAATAGGTGTCGATAGGCATTTCAGATATAGGTGTCGATAGGCATTTCAGATATAGTTGTCGATAGGCATTTCAGATATAGGTGTCGATAGGCATTTTTGATATAGGTGTCGAGAGGCATTTCAGATATAGGTGTCGATAGGCATTTCAGATATAGGTGTCGATAGGCATTTCAGATATAGGTGTCGATAGGCATTTCAGATATAGGTGTCGATAGGCATTTCAGATATAGGTGCCGATAGGCATTTCAGATATAGTTGCCGATTGGCATTTTAAAAATAGGTGCCGATAGGCATTTCAGATATAGAAGCCGATAGGCATTTCAAATATAGGTGCCGATAGGCATACCAGATATGGTTGCCGATAGGCATTTCAAATATAGGTGCTGATAGGCATTTCAGATGTAGTTTCCGATAGGCATTTCAAAAATAGGTGTCGATAGGCATTTCAGATATAGGTGTCGATGGGCATTTCAGATATAGGTGTCGATAGGCATTTCAGATATAGGTGTCGATAGGCATTTCAGATATAGGTGTCGATAGGCATTTCAGATAAAGGTGTCGATAGGCATTTCAGATATAGGTGTCGATAGGCATTTCAGATATAGGTGTCGATAGGCATTTCAGATATAGGTGTCGATAGGCATTTCAGATATAGGTGTCGATAGGCATTTCAGATATAGGTGTCGATAGGCATTTCAGATATAGGTGTCGATAGGCATTTCAGATATAGGTGTCGATAGGCATTTCAGATATAGGTGCCGATAGGCATTTCAGATATAGGTGCCGATAGGCATTTCAGATATAGTTGCCGATTGGCATTTTAAAAATAGGTGCCGATAGGCATTTCAGATATAGAAGCCGATAGGCATTTTAAATATAGGTGCCGATAGGCATTCCAGATATGGTTGCCGATAGGCATTTCAAATATAGGTGCTGATAGGCATTTCAGATGTAGTTTCCGATAGGCATTTCAAAAATAGGTGTCGATAGGCATTTCAGATATAGGTGTCGATAGGCATTTCAGATATAGGTGTCGATAGGCATTTCAGATATAGGTGTCGATAGACATTTCAGATATAGGTGTCGATAGGCATTTCAGATATAGGTGTCGACCGGCATTTTAGATATAGGTGTCGATAGGCATTTCAGATATAGGTGTCGATAGGCATTTCAGATATAGGTGCCGATAGGCATTTCAGATATAGTTGCCAATTGGCATTTTAAAAATAGGTGCCGATAGGCATTTCAGATATAGAAGCCGATAGGCATTTCAAATATAGGTGCCGATAGGCATTCCAGATATGGTTGCCGAAAGGCATTTCAAATTTAGGTGCTGATAGGCATTTCAGATGTAGTTTCCGATAAGCATTTCAAAAATCGGTGTCGATAGGCATTTCAGATATAGGTGTCGATAGGCATTTCAGATATAGGTGTCGATAGGCATTTCAGATATAGGTGTCGATAGGCATTTCAGATATAGGTGTCGATAGGCATTTCAGATATAGGTGTCGATAGGCATTTCAGATATAGGTGTCGATAGGCATTTCAGATATAGGTGTCGATAGGCCTTTCAGATATAGGTGCCGATAGGCATTTCAGATATAGTTGCCGATTGGCATTTTAAAAATAGGTGCCGATAGGCATTTCAGATATAGAAGCCGATAGGCATTTCAAATACAGGTGCCGATTGGCATTCCAGATATGGTTGCCGATAGGCATTTCAAATATAGGTGCTGATAGGCATTTTAGATGTAGTTTCCGATAGGCATTTCAAAAATAGGTGTCGATAGGCATTTCAGATATAGGTGTCGATAGGCATTTCAGATATAGGTGTCGATAGGCATTTCAGATATAGGTGTCGATAGGCATTTTAGATATAGGTGTCGATAGGCATTTCAGATATAGGTGTCGATAGGCATTTCAGATATAGGTGTCGATAGGCATTTCAGATATAGGTGTCTATAGGCATTTCAGATATAGGTGCCGATAGGCATTTCAGATATAGGTGCCGATAGGCATTTCAGATATAGTTGCCGATTGACATTTTAAAAATGGGTGCCGATAGGCATTTCAGATATAGAAGCCGATAGGCATTTCAAATATAGGTGCCGATAGGCATTCCAGATATGGTTGCCGATAGGCATTTCAAATATAGGTGCTGATAGGCATTTCAGATGTAGTTTCCGATAGGCATTTCAAAAATAGGTGTCGATAGGCATTTCAGATATAGGTGTCGATAGGCATTTCAGATATAGGTGTCGATAGGCATTTCAGATATAGGTGTCGATAGGCATTTCAGATATAGGTGTCGATAGGCATTTCAGATATAGGTGTCGATAGGCATTTCAGATATAGGTGTCGATAGGCATTTCAGATATAGGTGTCGATAGGCATTTCAGATATAGGTGTCGATAGGCATTTCAGATATAGGTGCCGATAGGCATTTCAGATATAGTTGCCGATTGGCATTTTAAAAATAGGTGCCGATAGGAATTTCAGATATAGAAGCCGATAGGCATTTCAAATATAGGTGCCGATAGGCATTCCAGATATGGTTGCCGATAGGCATTTCAAATATAGGTGCTGATAGGCATTTCAGATGTAGTTTCCGATAGGCATTTCAAAAATAGGTGTCGATAGGCATTTCAGATATAGGTGTCGATAGGCATTTCAGATATAGGTGTCGATAGGCATTTCAGATATAGGTGTCGATAGGCATTTCAGATATAGTTGCCGATTGGCATTTTAAAAATAGGTGCCGATAGGCATTTCAGATATAGAAGCCGATAGGCATTTCAAATATAGGTGCCGATAGGCATTCCAGATATGGTTGCCGATAGGCATTTCAAATATAGGTGCTGATAGGCATTTCAGATGTAGTTTCCGATAGGCATTTCAAAAATAGGTGTCGATAGGCATTTCAGATATAGGTGTCGATAGGCATTTCAGATATAGGTGTCGATAGGCATTTCAGATATAGGTGTCGATAGGCATTTCAGATATAGGTGTCGATAGGAATTTCAGATATAGGTGTCGATAGGCATTTCAGATATAGGTGTCAATAGGCATTTCAGATATAGGTGTCGATAGGCATTTCAGATATAGGTGTCGATAGGCATTTCAGATATAGGTGCCGATAGGCATTTCAGATATAGTTGCCGATTGGCATTTTAAAAATAGGTGCCGATAGGCATTTCAGATATAGAAGCCGATAGGCATTTCAAATATAGGTGCCGATAGGTATTCCAGATATGGTTGCCGATAGGCATTTCAAATATAGGTGCTGATAGGCATTTCAGATGTAGTTTCCGATAGGCATTACAAAAATAGGTGTCGATAGGCATTTCAGATATAGGTGTCGATAGGCATTTCAGATATAGGTGTCGATAGGCATTTCAGATATAAGTGTCGATAGGCATTTCAGATATAGGTGTCGATAGGCATTTCAGATATAGGTGTCGATAGGCATTTCAGATATAGGTGTCGATAGGCATTTCAGATATAGGTGCCGATAGGCATTTCAGATATAGTTGCCGATTGGCATTTTAAAAATAGGTGCCGATAGGCATTTCAGATATAGAAGCCGATAGGCATTTCAAATATAGGTGACGATAGGCATTCCAGATATGGTTGCCGATAGGCATTTCAAATATAGGTGCTGATAGGCATTTCAGATGTAGTTTCCGATAGGCATATCAAAAATAGGTGTCGATAGGCATTTCAGATATAGGTGTCGATAGGCATTTCAGATATAGGTGTCGATAGGCATTTTAGATATAGGTGTCGATAGGCATTTCAGATATAGGTGTCGATAGGCATTTCAGATATAGGTGTCGATAGGCATTTCAGATATAGGTGTCGATAGGCATTTCAGATATAGGTGTCGATAGGCATTTCAGATATAGGTGCCGATAGGCATTTCAGATATAGTTGCCGATTGGCATTTTAAAAATAGGTGCCGATAGGCATTTCAGATATAGAAGCCGATAGGCATTTCAAATATAGGTGCCGATAGGCATTCCAGATATGGTTGCCGATAGGCATTTCAAATATAGGTGCTGATAGGCATTTCAGATGTAGTTTCCGATAGGCATTTCAAAAATAGGTGTCGATAGGCATTTCAGATATAGGTGTCGATAGGCATTTCAGATATAGGTGTCGATAGGTATTTCAGATATAGGTGTCGATAGGCATTTCAGATATAGGTGTCGATAGGCATTTCAGATATAGGTGTCGATAGGCATTTCAGATATAGGTGTCGATAGGCATTTCAGATATAGGTGTCGATAGGCATTTCAGATATAGGTGCCGATAGGCATTTCAGATATAGTTGCCGATTGGCATTTTAAAAATAGGTGCCGATAGGCATTTCAGATATAGAAGCCGATAGGCATTTCAAATATAGGTGCCGATAGGCATTCCAGATATGGTTGCCGATAGGCATTTCTAATATAGGTGCTGATAGGCATTTCAGATGTAGTTTCCGATAGGCATTTCAAAAATAGGTGTCGATAGGCATTTTAGATATAGGTGTCGATAGGCATTTCAGATATAGGTGTCGATAGGCATTTCAGATATAGGTGTCGATAGGCATTTCAGATATAGGTGTCGATAGGCATTTCAGATATAGGTGTCGATAGGCATTTCAGATATAGGTGTCGATAGGCATTTCAGATATAGGTGTCGATAGGCATTTCAGATATAGGTGCCGATAGGCATTTCAGATATAGTTGCCGATTGGCATTTTAAAAATAGGTGCCGATAGGCATTTCAGATATAGAAGCCGATAGGCATTTCAAATATAGGTGCCGATAGGCATTCCAGATATGGTTGCCGATAGGCATTTCAAATATAGGTGCTGATAGGCATTTCAGATGTAGTTTCCGATAGGCATTTTAAAAATAGGTGTCGATAGGCATTTCAGATATAGGTGTCGATAGGCATTATAGATATAGTTGTCGATAGGCATTTCAGATATAGTAGTCGATAGGCATTTCAGATATAGGTGTCGATAGGCATTTCAGATTTAGGTGTCGATAGGCATTTCAGATATAGGTGTCGATAGGCATTTCAGATATAGGTGTCGATAGGCATTTCAGATATAGGTGCCGATAGGCATTTCAGATATAGTTGCCGATTGGCATTTTAAAAATAGGTGCCGATAGACATTTCAGATATAGAAGCCGATAGGCATTTCAAATATAGGTGCCGATAGGCATTCCAGATATGGTTGCCGATAGGCATTTCAAATATAGGTGCTGATAGGCATTTCAGATGTAGTTTCCGATAGGCATTTCAAAAATAGGTGTCGATAGGCATTTCAGATATAGGTGTCGATAGGCATTTCAGATATAGGTGTCGATAGGTATTTCAGATATAGGTGTCGATAGGCATTTCAGATATAGGTGTCGATAAGCATTTCAGATATAGGTGTCGATAGGCATTTCAGATATAGGTGTCGATAGGCATTTCAGATATAGGTGTCGATAGGCATTTCAGATATAGGTGCCGATAGGCATTTCAGATATAGTTGCCGATTGGCATTTTAAAAATAGGTGCCGATAGGCATTTCAGATATGGTTGCCGATAGGCATTTCAAATATAGGTGCCGATAGGCATTCCAGATATGGTTGCCGATAGGCATTTCAAATATAGGTGCTGATAGGCATTTCAGATGTTGTTTCCGATAGGCATTTCAAAAATAGGTGTCGATAGGCATTTCAGATATAGGTGTCGATAGGCATTTCAGATATAGGTGTCGATAGGTATTTCAGATATAGGTGTCGATAGGCATTTCAGATATAGGTGACGATAGGCATTTCAGATATAGGTGTCGATAGGCATTTCAGATATAGGTGTCGATAGGCATTTCAGATATAGGTGTCGATAGGCATTTCAGATATAGGTGCCGATAGGCATTTCAGATATAGTTGCCGATTGGCATTTTAAAAATAGGTGCCGATAGGCATTTCAGATATAGAAGCCGATAGGCATTTCAAATATAGGTGCCGATAGGCATTCCAGATATAGTTGCCGATAGGCATTTCAAATATAGGTGCTGATAGGCATTTCAGATGTAGTTTCCGATAGGCATTTCAAAAATAGGTGTCGATAGGCATTTCAGATATAGGTGTCGATAGGCATTTCAGATATAGGTGTCGATAGGCATTTCAGATATGATTGCCGATAGGCATTTCAAATATAGGTGCTGATAGGCATTTCAGATGTAGTTTCCGATAGGCATTTCAAAAATAGGTGTCGATAGGCATTTCAGATATAGGTGTCGATAGGCATTTCAGATATAGGTGTCGATAGGCATTTCAGATATAGGTGTCGATAGGCATTTCAGATATAGGTGTCGATAGGCATTTCAGATATAGGTGTCGATAGGCATTTCAGATATAGGTGTCGATAGGCATTTCAGATATAGGTTTCGATAGGCATTTCAGATATAGGTGTCGATAGGCATTTCAGATATAGGTGCCGATAGGCATTTCAGATATAGTTGCCGATTGGCATTTTAAAAATAGGTGCCGATAGGCATTTCAGATATAGAAGCCGATAGGCATTTCAAATATAGGTGCCGATAGGCATTCCAGATATGGTTGACGATAGGCATTTCAAATATAGGTGCTGATAGGCATTTCAGATGTAGTTTCCGATATGCATTTCAAAAATAGGTGTCGATAGGCATTTCAGATATAGGTGTCGATAGGCATTCCAGATATAGGTGTCGATAGGCATTTCAGATATAGGTGTCGATAGGCATTTCAGATATAGGTGCCGATAGGCATTTCAGATATAGTTGCCGATTGGCATTTTAAAAATAGGTGCCGATAGGCATTTCAGATATAGAAGCCGATAGGCATTTCAAATATAGGTGCCGATAGGCATTCCAGTTATAGTTGCCGATAGGCATTTCAAATATAGGTGCTGATAGGCATTTCAGATGTAGTTTCCGATAGGCATTTCAAAAATAGGTGTCGATAGGCTTTTCAGATATAGGTGTCGATAGGCATTTCAGATATAGGTGTCGATAGGCATTTCAGATATAGGTGTCGATAGGCATTTCAGATATAGGTGTCGATAGGCATTTCAGATATAGGTGTCGGTAGGCATTTCAGATATAGGTGTCGATAGGCATTTCAGATATAGGTGTCGATAGGCATTTCAGATATAGGTGTCGATAGGCATTTCAGATGTAGGTGCCGATAGGCATTTCAGATATAGTTGCCGATTGGCATTTTAAAAATAGGTGCCGATAGGCATTTCAGATATAGAAGCCGATAGGCATTTCAAATATAGGTGCCGATAGGCATTACAGATATGGTTGCCGATAGGCATTTCAAATATAGGTGCTGATAGGCATTTCAGATGTAGTTTCCGATAGGCATTTCAAAAATAGGTGTCGATAGGCATTTCAGATATAGGTGTCGATAGGCATTTCAGATATAGGTGTCGATAGGCAATTCAGATATAGGTGTCGATAGGCATTTCAGATATAGGTGTCGATAGGCATTTCAGATATAGGTGTCGATAGGCATTTCAGATATAGGTGTCGATAGGCATTTCAGATATAGGTGTCGATAGGCATTTCAGATATAGGTGCCGATAGGCATTTCAGATATAGTTGCCGATTGGCATTTTAAAAATAGGTGCCGATAGGCATTTTAGATATAGAAGCCGATAGGCATTTCAAAAATATAGGTGCCGATAGGCATTCCAGATATAGTTGCCGATAGGCATTTCAAATATAGGTGCTGATAGGCATTTCAGATGTAGTTTCCGATAGGCATTTCAAAAATAGGTGTCGATAGGCATTTCAGATATAGGTGTCGATAGGCATTTCAGATATAGGTGTCGATAGGCATTTCAGATATATGTGTCGATAGGCATTTCAGATATAGGTGTCGATAGGCATTTCAGATATAGGTGTCGATAGGCATTTCAGATATAGGTGTCGATAGGCATTTCAGATATAGGTGTCGATAGGCATTTCAGATATAGGTGCCGATAGGCATTACAGATATAGTTGCCGATTGGCATTTTAAAAATAGGTGCCGATAGGCATTTCAGATATAGAAGCCGATAGGCATTTCAAATATAGGTGCCGATAGGCATTCCAGATATGGTTGCCGATAGGCATTTCAAATATAGGTGCTGATAGGTATTTCAGATGTAGTTTCCGATTGGCATTTCAAAAATAGGTGTCGATAGGCATTTCAGATATAGGTGTCGATAGGCATTTCAGATATAGGTGTCGATAGGCATTACAGATATAGGTGTCGATAGGCATTACAGATATAGGTGTCGATAGGCATTTCAGATATAGGTGTCGATAGGCATTTCAGATATAGGTGTCGATAGGCATTTCAGATATAGGTGTCGATAGGCATTTCAGATATAGGTGCCGATAGGCATTTCAGATATAGTTGCCGATTGGCATTTTAAAAATAGGTGCCGATAGGCATTTCAGATATAGAAGCCGATAGGCATTTCAAATATAGGTGCCGATAGGCATTCCAGATATGGTTGCCGATAGGCATTTCAAATATAGGTGCTGATAGGCATTTCAGATGTAGTTTCCGATAGGCATTTCAAAAATAGGTGTCGATTGGCATTTCAGATATAGGTGTCGATAGGCATTTCAGATATAGGTGTCGATAGGCATTTCAGATATAGGTGTCGATAGGCATTTCAGATATAGGTGTCGATAGGCATTTCAGATATAGGTGTCGATAGGCATTTCAGATATAGGTGTCGATAGGCATTTCAGATATAGGTGTCGATAGGCATTTCAGATATAGGTACCGATAGGCATTTCAGATATAGTTGCCGATTGGCATTTTAAAAATAGGTGCCGATAGGCATTTCAGATATCGAAGCCGATAGGCATTTCAAATATAGGTGCCGATAGGCATTCCAGATATGGTTGCCGATAGGCATTTCAAATATAGGTGCTGATAGGCATTTCAGATGTAGTTTCCGATAGGCATTTCAAAAATAGGTGTCGATAGGCATTTCAGATATAGGTGTCGATAGGCATTTCAGATATAGGTGTCGATAGGCATTTCAGATATAGGTGTCGATAGGCATTTCAGATATAGGTGTCGATAGGCATTTCAGATATAGGTGTCGATAGGCATTTCTGATATAGGTGTCGATAGGCATTTCAGATATAGGTGTCGATAGGCATTTCAGATATAGGTGCCAATAGGTATTTCAGATATAGTTGCCAATAGGCATTTCAGATATAGTTGCCGATTGGCATTTTAAAAATAGGTGCCGATAGGCATTTCAGATATAGAAGCCGATAGGCATTTCAAATATAGGTGCCGATAGGCATTCCAGATATGGTTGCCGATAGGCATTTCAAATATAGGTGCTGATAGGCATTTCAGATGTAGTTTCCGATAGGCATTTCAAAAATAGGTGTTGATAGGCATTTCAGATATAGGTGTCGATAGGCATTTCAGATATAGGTGTCGATAGGCTATTCAGATATAGGTGTCGATAGGCATTTCAAATATAGGTGTCGATAGGCATTTCAGATATAGGTGTCGATAGGCATTTTAGATATAGGTGTCGATAGGCATTTCAGATATATGTGTCGATAGGCATTTCAGATATAGGTACCGATAGGCATTTCAGATATAGTTGCCGATTGGCATTTTAAAAATAGGTGCCGATAGGCATTTCAGATATAGAAGCCGATAGGCATTTCAAATATAGGTGCCGATAGGCATTCCAGATATGGTTGCCGATAGGCATTTCAAATATAGGTGCTGATAGGCATTTCAGATGTAGTTTCCGATAGGCATTTCAAAAATAGGTGTCGACAGGCATTTCAGATATAGGTGTCTTAGGCATTTCAGATATAGGTGTCGATAGGCATTTCAGATATAGGTGTCGATAGGCATTTCAGATATAGGTGTCGATAGGCATTTCAGATATAGGTGTCGATAGGCATTTCAGATATAGGTGTCGATAGGCATTTCAGATATAGGTGTCGATAGGCATTTCAGATAATGGTGCCGATAGGCATTTCAGATATAGTTGCCGATTGGCATTTTAAAAATAGGTGCCGATAGGCATTTCAGATATAGAAGCCGATAGGCATTTCAAATATAGGTGCCGATAGGCATTCCAGATATGGTTGCCGATAGGCATTTCAAATATAGGTGCTGATAGGCATTTCAGATGTAGTTTCCGATAGGCATTTCAAAAATAGGTGTCGATAGGCATTTCAGATATAGGTGTCGATAGGCATTTCAGATATAGGTGTCGATAGGCATTTCAGATATAGGTGTCGATAGGCATTTCAGATATAGGTGTCGATAGGCATTTCAGATATAGGTGTCGATAGGCATTTCAGATATAGGTGTCGATAGGCATTTCAGATATAGGTGTCGATAGGCATTTCAGATATAGGTGCCGATAGGCATTTCAGATATAGTCGCCGATTGGCATTTTAAAAATAGGTGCCGATAGGCATTTCAGATATAGAAGCCGATAGGCATTTCAAATATAGGTGCCGATAGGCATTCCATATATGGTTGCCGATAGGCATTTCAAATATAGGTGCTGATAGGCATTTCAGATGTAGTTTCCGATAGGCATTTCAAAAATGGTGTCGATAGGCATTTCAGATATAGGTGTCGATAGGCATTTCAGATATAGGTGCCAATAGGCATTTCAGATATAGTTGCCAATAGGCATTTCAGATATAGTTGCCGATTGGCATTTTAAAAATAGGTTCCGATAGGCATTTCAGATATAGAAGCCGATAGGCATTTCAAATATAGGTGCCGATAGGCATTCCAGATATGGTTGCCGATAGGCATTTCAAATATAGGTGCTGATAGGCATTTCAGATGTAGTTTCCGATAGGCATTTCAAAAATAGGTGTTGATAGGCATTTCAGATATAGGTGTCGATAGGCATTTCAGATATAGGTGTCGATAGGCTATTCAGATATAGGTGTCGATAGGCATTTCAAATATAGGTGTCGATAGGCATTTCAGATATAGGTGTCGATAGGCATTTTAGATATAGGTGTCGATAGGCATTTCAGATATATGTGTCGATAGGCATTTCAGATATAGGTACCGATAGGCATTTCAGATATAGTTGCCGATTGGCATTTTAAAAATAGGTGCCGATAGGCATTTCAGATATAGAAGCCGATAGGCATTTCAAATATAGGTGCCGATAGGCATTCCAGATATGGTTGCCGATAGGCATTTCAAATATAGGTGCTGATAGGCATTTCAGATGTAGTTTCCGATAGGCATTTCAAAAATAGGTGTCGATAGGCATTTCAGATATAGGTGTCTTAGGCATTTCAGATATAGGTGTCGATAGGCATTTCAGATATAGGTGTCGATAGGCATTTCAGATATAGGTGTCGATAGGCATTTCAGATATAGGTGTCGATAGGCATTTCAGATATAGGTGTCGATAGGCATTTCAGATATAGGTGTCGATAGGCATTTCAGATAAAGGTGCCGATAGGCATTTCAGATATAGTTGCCGATTGGCATTTTAAAAATAGGTGCCGATAGGCATTTCAGATATAGAAGCCGATAGGCATTTCAAATATAGGTGCCGATAGGCATTTCAGATATGGTTGCCGATAGGCATTTCAAATATAGGTGCTGATAGGCATTTCAGATGTAGTTTCCGATAGGCATTTCAAAAATAGGTGTCGATAGGCATTTCAGATATAGGTGTCGATAGGCATTTCAGATATAGGTGTCGATAGGCATTTCAGATATAGGTGTCGATAGGCATTTCAGATATAGGTGTCGATAGGCATTTCAGATATAGGTGTCGATAGGCATTTCAGATATAGGTGTCGATAGGCATTTCAGATATAGGTGTCGATAGGCATTTCAGATATAGGTGCCGATAGGCATTTCAGATATAGTCGCCGATTGGCATTTTAAAAATAGGTGCCGATAGGCATTTCAGATATAGAAGCCGATAGGCATTTCAAATATAGGTGCCGATAGGCATTCCATATGTGGTTGCCGATAGGCATTTCAAATATAGGTGCTGATAGGCATTTCAGATGTAGTTTCCGATAGGCATTTCAAAAATGGTGTCGATAGGCATTTCAGATATAGGTGTCGATAGGCATTTCAGATATAGGTGTCGATAGGCATTTCAGATATAGGTGTCGATAGGCAATTCAGATATAGGTGTCGATAGACATTTCAGATATAGGTGTCGATAGGCATTTCAGATATAGGTGTCGATAGGCATTTCAGATATAGGTGTCGATAGGCATTTCAGATATAGGTGCTGATAGGCATTTCAGATATAGTTGCCGATTGGCATTTTAAAAATAGGTGCTGTTAGGCATTTCAGATATAGAAGCCGATAGGCATTTCAAATATAGGTGCCGATAGGCATTCCAGATATGGTTGCCGATAGGCATTTCAAATATAGGTGCTGATAGGCATTTTAGATGTAGTTTCCGATAGGCATTTCAAAAATAGGTGTCGATAGGCTTTTCAGATATAGGTGGCGATAGGCATTTCAGATATAGGTGTCGATAGGCATTTCAGATATAGGTGTCGATAGGCATTTCAGATATAGGTGACGATAGGCATTTTAGATATAGGTGTCGATAGGCATTTCAGATATAGGTGTCGATAGGCATTTCAGATATAGGTGTCGATAGGCATTTCAGATATAGGTGCCGATAGGAATTTCAGATATAGTTGCCGATTGGCATTTTAAAAATAGGTGCCGATAGTCATTTCAGATATAGAAGCCGATAGGCATTTCAAATATAGGTGCCGATAGGCATTCCAGATATGGTTGCCGATAGGCATTTCAAATATAGGTGCTGATAGGCATTTCAGATGTAGTTTCCGATAGGCATTTCAAAAATAGGTGTCGATAGGCATTTCAGATATAGGTGGCGATAGGCATTTCAGATATAGGTGTCGATAGGCATTTCAGATATAGGTGCCGATAGGCATTTCAGATATAGTTGCCGATTGGCATTTTAAAAATAGGTGCCGATAGGAATTTCAGATATAGAAGCCGATAGGCATTTCAAATATAGGTGCCGATAGGCATTCCAGATATGGTTGCCGATAGGCATTTCAAATATAGGTGCTGATAGGCATTTCAGATGTAGTTTCCGATAGGCATATCAAAAATAGGTGTCGATAGGCATTTCAGATATAGGTGTCGATAGGCATTTCAGATATAGGTGTCGATAGGCATTTCAGATATAGGTGTCGATAGGCATTTCAGATATAGGTGTCGATAGGCATTTCAGATATAGGTGTCGATAGGCATTTCAGATATAGGTGTCGATAGGCATTTCAGATATAGGTGTCGATAGGCATTTCAGATATAGGTGTCGATAGGCATTTCAGATATAGGTGCCGATAGGCATTTCAGATATAGTTGCCGATTGGCATTTTAAAAAAAAAGCCGATAGGCATTTCAGATATAGAAGCCGATAGGCATTTCAAATATAGGTGTCGATAGGCATTTCAGATATAGGTGCCGATAGGCATTTCAGATATAGTTGCCAATTGGCATTTTAAAAATAGGTGCCGATAGGCATTTCAGATATAGAAGCCGATAGGCATTTCAAATTTAGGTGCCGATAGGCATTCCAGATATGGTTGCCGATAGGCATTTCAAATATAGGTGCTGATAGGCATTTCAGATGTAGTTTCCGATAGGCATTTCAAAAATAGGTGTCGATAGGCATTTCAGATAAAGGTGTCGATAGGCATTTCGGATATAGGTGTCGATAGGCATTTCAGATATAGGTGTCGATTAGCATTTCTGATATAGGTGTCGATAGGCATTTCAGATATAGGTGTCGATAGGCATTTCAGATATAGGTGTCGATAGGCATTTCAGATATAGGTGTCGATAGGCATTTCAGATATAGGTGTCGATAGGCATTTCAGATATAGGTGTCGATAGGCATTTCAGATATAGGTGCCGATAGGCATTTCAGATATAGTTGCCGATTAGCATTTTAAAAATAGGTGCCGATAGGCATTTCAGATATAGAAGCCGATAGGCATTTCAAATATAGGTGCCGATAGGCATTCCAGATATGGTTGCCAATAGGCATTTCAAATATATGTGCTGATAGGCATTTCAGATGTAGTTTCCGATAGGCATTTCGAAATAGGTGTCGATAGGCATTTCAGATATAGGTGTCGATAGGCATTTCAGATATAGGTGTCGATAGGCATTTCAGATATAGGTGTCGATAGGCATTTCAGATATAGGTGTCGATAGGCATTTCAGATATAGGTGTCGATAGGCATTTCAGATATAGGTGTCGATAGGCATTTCAGATATAGGTGTCGATAGGCATTTCAGATATAGGTGCCGATAGGCATTTCAGATATAGTTGCCGATTGGCATTTTAAAAATAGGTGCCGATAGGCATTTCAGATATAGAAGCCGATAGGCATTTCAAATATAGGTGCCGATAGGCATTCCAGATATGGTTGCCGATAGGCATTTCAAATATAGGTGCTGATAGGCATTTCAGATGTAGTTTCCGATAGGCATTTCAAAAATAAGTGTCGATAGGCATTTCAGATATAGGTGTCGATAGGCATTTCAGATATAGGTGTCGATAGGCATTTCAGATATAGGTGTCGATAGGCATTTCAGATATAGGTGTCGATAGGCATTTCAGATATAGGTGTCGATAGGCATTTCAGATATATGTGTCGATAGGCATTTCAGATATAGGTGTCGATAGGCATTTCAGATATAGGTGTCGATAGGCATTTCAGATATAGGTGCCGATAGGCATTTCAGATATAGTTGCCGATTGGCATTTTAAAAATAGGTGCCGATAGGCATTTCAGATATAGAAGCCGATAGGCATTTCAAATATACGTGCTGATAGGCATTTCAGATGTAGTTTCCGATAGGCATTTCAAAAATAGGTGTCGATAGGCATTTCAGATATAGGTGCCGATAGGCATTTCAGATATAGGTGTCGATTGGCATTTCAGGTATAGGTGTCGATAGGCATTTCAGATATAAGTGTCGATAGGCATTTCAGATATAGGTGTCGATAGGCATTTCAGATATAGGTGTCGATAGGCATTTCAGATATCGGTGTCGATAGGCATTTCAGATATAGGTGCCGATAGTAATTTCAGATATAGTTGCCGATTGGCATTTTAAAAATAGGTGCCGATAGGCATTTCAGATATAGAAGCCGATAGGCATTTCAAATATAGGTGCCGATAGGCATTCCAGATATGGTTGCCGATAGGCATTTCAAATATAGGTGCTGATAGGCATTTCAGATGTAGTTTCCGATAGGCATTTCAAAAATAGGTGTCGATAGGCATTTCAGATATAGGTGTCGATAGGCATTTCAGATATAGGTGTTGATAGGCATTTCAGATATAGGTGTCGACAGGCATTTCAGATATAGGTGTCGATAGGCATTTCAGATATAGGTGTCGATAGGCATTTCAGATATAGGTGTCGATAGGCATTTCAGATATAGGTGTCGATAGGCATTTCAGATATAGGTGCCGATAGGCATTTCAGATATAGTTGCCGATTGGCATTTTAAAAATAGGTGCCGATAGGCATTTCAGATATAAAAGCCGATAGGCATTTCAAATATAGGTGCCGATAGGCATTCCAGATATGGTTGCCGATAGGCATTTCAAATATAGGTGCTGATAGGCATTTCAGATGTAGTTTCCGATAGGCATTTCAAAAATAGGTGTCGATAGGCATTTCAGATATAGGTGTCGATAGGCATTTCAGATATAGGTGTCGATAGGCATTTCAGATATAGGTGTCGATAGGCATTTCAGATATAGGTGTCGATAGGCATTTCAGATATAGGTGTCGATAGGCATTTCTGATATAGGTGTCGATAGGCATTTCAGATATAGGTGTCGATAGGCATTTCAGATATAGGTGCCAATAGGCATTTCAGATATAGTTGCCGATTGGCATTTTAAAAATAGGTGCCGATAGGCATTTCAGATATAGAAGCCGATAGGCATTTCAAATATAGGTGCCGATAGGCATTCCAGATATGGTTGCCGATAGGCATTTCAAATATAGGTGCTGATAGGCATTTCAGATGTAGTTTCCGATAGGCATTTCAAAAATAGGTGTTGATAGGCATTTCAGATATAGGTGTCGATAGGCATTTCAGATATAGGTGTCGATAGGCTATTCAGATATAGGTGTCGATAGGCATTTCAAATATAGGTGTCGATAGGCATTTCAGATATAGGTTTCGATAGGCATTTTAGATATAGGTGTCGATAGGCATTTCAGATATATGTGTCGATAGGCATTTCAGATATAGGTGCCGATAGGCATTTCAGATATAGTTGCCGATTGGCATTTTAAAAATAGGTGCCGATAGGCATTTCAGATATAGAAGCCGATAGGCATTTCAAATATAGGTGCCGATAGGCATTCCAGATATGGTTGCCGATAGGCATTTCAAATATAGGTGCTGATAGGCATTTCAGATGTAGTTTCCGATAGGCATTTCAAAAATAGGTGTCGATAGGCATTTCAGATATAGGTGTCTTAGGCATTTCAGATATAGGTGTCGATAGGCATTTCAGATATAGGTGTCGATAGGCATTTCAGATATAGGTGTCGATAGGCATTTCAGATATAGGTGTCGATAGGCATTTCAGATATAGGTGTCGATAGGCATTTCAGATATAGGTGTCGATAGGCATTTCAGATAAAGGTGCCGATAGGCATTTCAGATATAGTTGCCGATTGGCATTTTAAAAAATAGGTGCCGATAGGCATTTCAGATATAGAAGCCGATAGACATTTCAAATATAGGTGCCGATAGGCATTCCAGATATGGTTGCCGATAGGCATTTCAAATATAGGTGCTGATAGGCATTTTAGATGTAGTTTCCGATAGGCATTTCAAAAATAGGTGTCGATAGGCATTTCAGATATAGGTGTCGATAGGCATTTCAGATATAGGTGTCGATAGGCATTTCAGATATAGGTGTCGATAGGCATTTCAGATATAGGTGTCGATAGGCATTTCAGATATAGGTGTCGATAGGCATTTCAGATATAGGTGTCGATAGGCATTTCAGATATAGGTGTCGATAGGCATTTCAGATATAGGTGCCGATAGGCATTTCAGATATAGTCGCCGATTGGCATTTTAAAAATAGGTGCCGATAGGCATTTCAGATATAGAAGCCGATAGGCATTTCAAATATAGGTGCCGATAGGCATTCCATATATGGTTGCCGATAGGCATTTCAAATATAGGTGCTGATAGGCATTTCAGATGTAGTTTCCGATAGGCATTTCAAAAATGGTGTCGATAGCGGGCATTTCAGATATAGGTGTCGATAGGCATTTCAGATATAGGTGTCGATAGCATTTCAGATATAGGTGTCGATAGGCAATTCAGATATAGGTGTCGATAGGCATTTCAGATATAGGTGTCGATAGGCATTTCAGATATAGGTGTCGATAGGCATTTCAGATATGGGTGTCGATAGGCATTTTAGATATAGGTGCTGATAGGCATTTCAGATATAGTTGCCGATTGGCATTTTAAAAATAGGTGCTGATAGGCATTTCAGATATAGAAGCCGATAGGCAATTCAAATATAGGTGCCGATAGGCATTCCAGATATGGTTGCCGATAGGCATTTCAAATATAGGTGCTGATAGGCATTTTAGATGTAGTTTCCGATAGGCATTTCAAAAATAGGTGTCGATAGGCATTTCAGATATAGGTGGCGATAGGCATTTCAGATATAGGTGTCGATAGGCATTTCAGATATAGGTGTCGATAGGCATTTCAGATATAGGTGACGATAGGCATTTTAGATATAGGTGTCGATAGGCATTTCAGATATAGGTGTCGATAGGCATTTCAGATATAGGTGTCGATAGGCATTTCAGATATAGGTGCCGATAGGAATTTCAGATATAGTTGCCGATTGGCATTTTAAAAATAGGTGCCGATAGGCATTTCAGATATAGAAGCCGATAGGCATTTCAAATATAGGTGCCGATAGGCATTCCAGATATGGTTGCCGATAGGCATTTCAAATATAGGTGCTGATAGGCATTTCAGATGTAGTTTCCGATAGGCATTTCAAAAATAGGTGTCGATAGGCATTTCAGATATAGGTGGCGATAGGCATTTCAGATATAGGTGTCGATAGGCATTTCAGATATAGGTGCCGATAGGCATTTCAGATATAGTTGCCGATTGGCATTTTAAAAATAGGTGCCGATAGGCATTTCAGATATAGAAGCCGATAGGCATTTCAAATATAGGTGCCGATAGGCATTCCAGATATGGTTGCCGATAGGCATTTCAAATATAGGTGCTGA
>JAVRKA010001052.1:0-29274 GCA_034508555.1 Venustoraphidia nigricollis | reverse complement strand
CTATCGACACTATATCTGAAATGCCTATCGGCACCAATTTTTGAAAATGCCTATCGGAAACTACATCTGAAATGCCTTTCAGCACTTATATTTGAAATGCCACTCGGCAACCATATCTGGAATGCCTATCGGCACCTACATTTGAAATGCCTATCGGCTTCTATATCTGAAATGCCTATCGGCACCTATTTTAAAAATGCCAATCGGCAACTATATCTGAAATGCCTATCGGCACCTATATCTGAAATGCCTATCGGCACCTATTTTTGAAATGCCTATCGGAAACTACATTTGAAATGCCTATCAGCACCTATATTTGGAATGCCTATTGGCAACCATATCTGGAATGCCTATCGGCACTATATTTGAAATGCCTATCGGCCTTCTATATCTGAAAGGCCTATCGGCACCTACTTTTAAAATGCCAATCGGCAACTATATCTGTAATGCCTATCGGCACCTATATCTGAAATGCCTATCGTCACCTATTTTTGAAATGCTATCGGAAACTACATCTGAAATGCCTATCAACCCATATATTGAAATGCCTATCGGCAACCATATCTGAAATGCCTATCGACACTTATATTTGAAATACCTATCGGCTTCTATATTTGAAATGCCTATCGGCACCTATTTTTAAAATGCCAATCGGCAACTATATCTGAAATGCCTATCGGCACCTATATCTGGAAATGCCTATCGGCACCTATATCTGAAATGCCTATCGGCACCTATATCTGAATGCCTATCGGCACCAATTTTTGAAATGCCTATCGGAAACTACATCTGAAATGCCTATCAGCACCTATATTTGAAATGCCTATCGGCAACTATATCTGAATGCCTATCGGCACCTGTATTTGAAATGCCTATCGGCTTCTATATCTGAAATGCCTATCGGCACCTATTTTTGAAATGCCTATCGGAAACTACATCTGAAATGCCTATCAGCACCTATATTTGAAATGCCTATCGGCAACCATATCTGGAATGTCTATCGGCACCTATATTTGAAAATGCCTATCGGCTTCTATATCTGAAATGCCTATCGGCACCTATTTTTTAAAATGCCAATCGGCAACTATATCTGTAATGCCTATCGGCACCTATATCCTGAAATGCCTATCGGCACCTATATTTGAAATGCCTATCGGAAACTACATCTGAAATGCCTATCAGCACCTATATTTGAAATCCCTATCGGCAACCATATCTGGAATGTCTATCGGCACCTATATTTGAAATGCCTATCGGCAACCTATTTTAAAAATGCCAATCGGCAACTATATCTGAAATGCCTATCGGCACCTATAACTGAAATGCCTATCGGCACCTATTTTTGAAATGCCTATCGGAAACTACATCTGAAATGCCTATCAGCACCTATATTTGGAATGCCTATCGGCAACCATATCTAGAATGCCTATCAGCACCTATATTTGAAATGCCTATCGGCTTCTATATCTGAAATGCCTATCGGCACCTTTTTTAAAATGCCTATCGGCAACTATATCTGAAGTGCCTATCGGCACCAATATCTGAAATGCCTATCGGCACCTAATTTTTGAAATGCCTATCGAAAACTACATCTGAAATGCCTATCAGCACCTATATTAGAAATGCCTATCGGCAACCACATCAGAAATTCCTATCGGCACCTATATTTGAAATGCCTATCGGCACCTATATTTTAAATGCCTATCGGCGACTATATCTGATATGCCTATCGGCACCTATATCTGAAATGCCTATCGGCACCTATTTTTAAAATGCCTATTGGAAACTACATCTAAAATGCCTATCGGCATCTATTTTTAAATATGCCAATCGGCAACTATATCTTAAATGCCTATCGGCACCTATATCTAAAAAGCCTATCGGCACCTATTTTTTAAATGCCTATCGGAAACTACATCTGAAATGCCTATCAGCACCTATATTTGAAATGCCTATCGGCAACCATATCTGAAATGCCTATCGACACCTATATTTGAAATACCTATCGGCTTCTATATCTGAAATGCCTATCGGCACCTATTTTTAAAATGCCAATCGGCAACTATATCTGAAATGCCTATCGGCACCTATATCTGAAATGCCTATCGGCACCAATTTTTGAAATGCCTATTGGAAACTACATCTAAAATGCCTATCAGCACTTATATTTGAAATGCCTATCGGCAACCATATCTGGAATGCCTATCTGCACCTATATTTGAAATGCCTGTCGGCTTCTATATCTGAAATGCCTATCGACACCTATTTTTAAAATGCCAATTGGCAACTATGTCTGAAATGCCTATCGGCACCTATATCTGAAATGCCTATCGGTACCTATTTTTGAAATGCCTATCGGAAACTACATCTGAAATGCCTTTCAGCACTTATATTTGAAATGCCTATCGGCAACCATATCTAGAATGCCTATCAGCACCTATATTTGAAATGCCTTTCGGCTTCTATATCTGAAATGCCTATAGGCACCTATTTTTAAAATGCCAATCGGCAACTATATCCGAAATGCCTATCGGCACCTATATCTGAAATGCCTATCGGCACATATTTTTGAAATGCCTTTCGGAAACTACATCTGAAATGCCTATCTGCTCCTATATTTTAAATGCCTATCGGCAACCATATCTGAAATGCCTATCGCCACCTATATTTGAAATACCTATCGGCCTCTATATCTGAAATACCTATCGGCACCTGTTTTTAAAATGCCAATCGGCAACTATATCTGAAATGCCTATAGGCACCTATTTTTAAAATGCCAATCGGCAACTATATCCGAAATGCCTATCGGCACCTATATCTGAAATACCTATCGGCACCTATTTTTTAAATGCCTATCGGAAACTACATCTGAAATGCCTATCAGCACCTATATTTAAAATGCCTATCGGCAACCATATCTAGAATGCAATCGGCACCCACATTTGAAATGCCTATCGGCTTCTATATCTGAAATGCCTATCGGCACCTATTTTTAAAATGCCAATCGGCAACTATATCTGAAGTGCCTATCGGCACCTATATCTGAAATGACTATCGGCACCTATTTTCGAAATGCCTATCGAAAACTACATCTGAAATGCCTATCAGCACCTATATTTGAAATGCCTATTGGCAACCACATCAGAATTGCCTATCGGCACCTATATCTGAAATGCCTTTCGGCATTTATATCTGAAATGCCTATCGACACCTATATTTGAAATGCCTATCGGTACCTATATTTGAAATGCCTATCGGAAACTACATCTGAAATGCCTATCAGCACCTATATTTGAAATGCCTATCGGCAACTATATCTGGAATGCCTATCGGCACCTGTATTTGAAATGCCTATCGGCTTCTATATCTGAAATGCCTATCGGCACCTATTTTTGAAATGCCTATCGGAAACTACATCTGAAATGCCTATCAGCACCTATATTTGAAATGCCTATCGGCAACCATATCTGGAATGTCTATCGGCACCTATATTTGAAATGCCTATCGGCTTCTATATCTGAAATGCCTATCGGCACCTATTTTTAAAATGCCAATCGGCAACTATATCTGTAATGCCTATCGGCACCTATATCTGAAATGCCTATCGGCACCTATATTTGAAATGCCTATCGGAAACTACATCTGAAATGCCTATCAGCACCTATATTTGAAATCCCTATCGGCAACCATATCTGGAATGTCTATCGGCACCTATATTTGAAATGCCTATCGGCACCTATTTTAAAAATGCCAATCGGCAACTATATCTGAAATGCCTATCGGCACCTATAACTGAAATGCCTATCGGCACCTATTTTTGAAATGCCTATCGGAAACTACATCTGAAATGCCTATCAGCACCTATATTTGGAATGCCTATCGGCAACCATATCTAGAATGCCTATCAGCACCTATATTATTTTAAAATGCCTATCGGCTTCTATATCTGAAATGCCTATCGGCACCTATTTTTAAAATGCCTATCGGCAACTATATCTGAAGTGCCTATCGGCACCAATATCTGAAATGCCTATCGGCACCTATTTTTGAAATGCCTATCGAAAACTACATCTGAAATGCCTATCAGCACCTATATTAGAAATGCCTATCGGCAACCACATCAGAAATTCCTATCGGCACCTATATTTGAAATGCCTATCGGCACCTATATTTTAAATGCCTATCGGCGACTATATCTGATATGCCTATCGGCACCTATATCTGAAATGCCTATCGGCACCTATTTTTAAAATGCCTATTGGAAACTACATCTAAAATGCCTATCGGCATCTATTTTTAAATATGCCAATCGGCAACTATATCTTAAATGCCTATCGGCACCTATATCTAAAAAGCCTATCGGCACCTATTTTTTAAATGCCTATCGGAAACTACATCTGAAATGCCTATCAGCACCTATATTTGAAATGCCTATCGGCAACCATATCTGAAATGCCTATCGACACCTATATTTGAAATACCTATCGGCTTCTATATCTGAAATGCCTATCGGCACCTATTTTTAAAATGCCAATCGGCAACTATATCTGAAATGCCTATCGGCACCTATATCTGAAATGCCTATCGGCACCAATTTTTGAAATGCCTATTGGAAACTACATCTAAAATGCCTATCAGCACTTATATTTGAAATGCCTATCGGCAACCATATCTGGAATGCCTATCTGCACCTATATTTGAAATGCCTGTCGGCTTCTATATCTGAAATGCCTATCGACACCTATTTTTAAAATGCCAATTGGCAACTATGTCTGAAATGCCTATCGGCACCTATATCTGAAATGCCTATCGGTACCTATTTTTGAAATGCCTATCGGAAACTACATCTGAAATGCCTTTCAGCACTTATATTTGAAATGCCTATCGGCAACCATATCTAGAATGCCTATCAGCACCTATATTTGAAATGCCTTTCGGCTTCTATATCTGAAATGCCTATAGGCACCTATTTTTAAAATGCCAATCGGCAACTATATCCGAAATGCCTATCGGCACCTATATCTGAAATGCCTATCGGCACATATTTTTGAAATGCCTTTCGGAAACTACATCTGAAATGCCTATCTGCTCCTATATTTTAAATGCCTATCGGCAACCATATCTGAAATGCCTATCGCCACCTATATTTGAAATACCTATCGGCCTCTATATCTGAAATACCTATCGGCACCTGTTTTTAAAATGCCAATCGGCAACTATATCTGAAATGCCTATAGGCACCTATTTTTAAAATGCCAATCGGCAACTATATCCGAAATGCCTATCGGCACCTATATCTGAAATACCTATCGGCACCTATTTTTTAAATGCCTATCGGAAACTACATCTGAAATGCCTATCAGCACCTATATTTAAAATGCCTATCGGCAACCATATCTAGAATGCAATCGGCACCCACATTTGAAATGCCTATCGGCTTCTATATCTGAAATGCCTATCGGCACCTATTTTTAAAATGCCAATCGGCAACTATATCTGAAGTGCCTATCGGCACCTATATCTGAAATGACTATCGGCACCTATTTTCGAAATGCCTATCGAAAACTACATCTGAAATGCCTATCAGCACCTATATTTGAAATGCCTATTGGCAACCACATCAGAATTACCTATCGGCACCTATATCTGAAATGCCTTTCGGCATTTATATCTGAAATGCCTATCGACACCTATATTTGAAATGCCTATCGGTACCTATATTTGAAATGCCTATCGGAAACTACATCTGAAATGCCTATCAGCACCTATATTTGAAATGCCTATCGGCAACTATATCTGGAATGCCTATCGGCACCTGTATTTGAAATGCCTATCGGCTTCTATATCTGAAATGCCTATCGGCACCTATTTTTGAAATGCCTATCGGAAACTACATCTGAAATGCCTATCAGCACCTATATTTGAAATGCCTATCGGCAACCATATCTGGAATGTCTATCGGCACCTATATTTGAAATGCCTATCGGCTTCTATATCTGAAATGCCTATCGGCACCTATTTTTAAAATGCCAATCGGCAACTATATCTGTAATGCCTATCGGCACCTATATCTGAAATGCCTATCGGCACCTATATTTGAAATGCCTATCGGAAACTACATCTGAAATGCCTATCAGCACCTATATTTGAAATCCCTATCGGCAACCATATCTGGAATGTCTATCGGCACCTATATTTGAAATGCCTATCGGCACCTATTTTAAAAATGCCAATCGGCAACTATATCTGAAATGCCTATCGGCACCTATAACTGAAATGCCTATCGGCACCTATTTTTGAAATGCCTATCGGAAACTACATCTGAAATGCCTATCAGCACCTATATTTGGAATGCCTATCGGCAACCATATCTAGAATGCCTATCAGCACCTATATTTGAAATGCCTATCGGCTTCTATATCTGAAATGCCTATCGGCACCTATTTTTAAAATGCCTATCGGCAACTATATCTGAAGTGCCTATCGGCACCAATATCTGAAATGCTTATCGGCACCTATTTTTGAAATGCCTATCGAAAACTACATCTGAAATGCCTATCAGCACCTATATTAGAAATGCCTATCGGCAACCACATCAGAAATTCCTATCGGCACCTATTTTTGAAATGCCTATCGAAAACTACATCTGAAATGCCTATCAGCACCTATATTAGAAATGCCTATCGGCAACCACATCAGAAATTCCTATCGGCACCTATATTTGAAATGCCTATCGGCACCTATATTTTAAATGCCTATCGGCGACTATATCTGATATGCCTATCGGCACCTATATCTGAAATGCCTATCGGCACCTATTTTTAAAATGCCTATTGGAAACTACATCTAAAATGCCTATCGGCATCTATTTTTAAATATGCCAATCGGCAACTATATCTTAAATGCCTATCGGCACCTATATCTAAAAAGCCTATCGGCACCTATTTTTTAAATGCCTATCGGAAACTACATCTGAAATGCCTATCAGCACCTATATTTGAAATGCCTATCGGCAACCATATCTGAAATGCCTATCGACACCTATATTTGAAATACCTATCGGCTTCTATATCTGAAATGCCTATCGGCACCTATTTTTAAAATGCCAATCGGCAACTATATCTGAAATGCCTATCGGCACCTATATCTGAAATGCCTATCGGCACCAATTTTTGAAATGCCTATTGGAAACTACATCTAAAATGCCTATCAGCACTTATATTTGAAATGCCTATCGGCAACCATATCTGGAATGCCTATCTGCACCTATATTTGAAATGCCTGTCGGCTTCTATATCTGAAATGCCTATCGACACCTATTTTTAAAATGCCAATTGGCAACTATGTCTGAAATGCCTATCGGCACCTATATCTGAAATGCCTATCGGTACCTATTTTTGAAATGCCTATCGGAAACTACATCTGAAATGCCTTTCAGCACTTATATTTGAAATGCCTATCGGCAACCATATCTAGAATGCCTATCAGCACCTATATTTGAAATGCCTTTCGGCTTCTATATCTGAAATGCCTATAGGCACCTATTTTTAAAATGCCAATCGGCAACTATATCCGAAATGCCTATCGGCACCTATATCTGAAATGCCTATCGGCACATATTTTTGAAATGCCTTTCGGAAACTACATCTGAAATGCCTATCTGCTCCTATATTTTAAATGCCTATCGGCAACCATATCTGAAATGCCTATCGCCACCTATATTTGAAATACCTATCGGCCTCTATATCTGAAATACCTATCGGCACCTGTTTTTAAAATGCCAATCGGCAACTATATCTGAAATGCCTATAGGCACCTATTTTTAAAATGCCAATCGGCAACTATATCCGAAATGCCTATCGGCACCTATATCTGAAATACCTATCGGCACCTATTTTTTAAATGCCTATCGGAAACTACATCTGAAATGCCTATCAGCACCTATATTTAAAATGCCTATCGGCAACCATATCTAGAATGCAATCGGCACCCACATTTGAAATGCCTATCGGCTTCTATATCTGAAATGCCTATCGGCACCTATTTTTAAAATGCCAATCGGCAACTATATCTGAAGTGCCTATCGGCACCTATATCTGAAATGACTATCGGCACCTATTTTCGAAATGCCTATCAAAAACTACATCTGAAATGCCTATCAGCACCTATATTTGAAATGCCTATTGGCAACCACATCAGAATTGCCTATCGGCACCTATATCTGAAATGCCTTTCGGCATTTATATCTGAAATGCCTATCGACACCTATATTTGAAATGCCTATCGGTACCTATATTTGAAATGCCTATCGGCAACCATATCTGAAATGCCTATCGGCACCTAAATCTGAAATGCCTATCGGCACCTATTTTTGAAATACCTATCGGCACCAATTTTTTAAATGCCTATCGGAAACTACATCTGAAAAGCCTATCAGCACCTATATATAAAATGCCTATCGGCAACCATATCTGGAATGCCTATCGGCACCTATATTTGGAATGCCTATCGGCTTCTATATCTGAGATGCCTATCGGCACCTATTTTTAAAATGCCAATCGACAACTATATCTGAAATGCCTATCGGCACCTATATCTGAAATGCCTATCGGCACCTATTTTTGAAATACCTATCGGCACCAATTTTTTAAATGCCTATCGGAAACTACATCTGAAATGCCTATCAGCACCTATATTTAAAATGCCTATCGGCAACCATATCTAGAATGCAATCGGCACCTACATTTGAAATGCCTATCGGCTTCTATATCTGAAATGCCCATCAGCACCTATATTTTAAATACCTATCGGCAAACATATCTGGAATGCCTATCGGCAACTATATTTGAAATGCCTATCGGCTTCTATATCTGAAATGCCTATCGGCACCTATTTTTAAAATGCCAATCGGCAACTATATCTGAAATGCCTATCGACACCTATATTTGAAATACCTATCGGCTTCTATATCTGAAATGCCTATCGGCACCTTTTTTTAAAATGCCAATCGGCAACTATATCTGAAATGCCTATCGGCACCTATATCTGAAATGCCTATCGGCATCAACTTTTAAAATGCCTATCGGAAACTACATCTGAAATGCCTATCAGCACCTATATTTGAAATGCCTATCGGCAAACATATCTGGAATGCCTATCGGCACCTATATTTGAAATGCCTATCGGCCTCTATATCTGAAATGCCTATCGGCACCTATTTTTAAAATGCCAATCGACAACTATATCTGAAATGCCTATCGGCACCTATATCTGAAATGCCTATCGGTACCTATTTTTGAAATGCCTATCGGAAACTACATCTGAAATGCCTATCAGCACTTATATTTGAAATGCCTATCGGCAACCATATCTGGAATGCCTATCAGCACCTATATTTGAAATGCCTATCGGCTTCTATATCTGAAATGCCTATCGGCACCTATTTTTAAAATGCCAATCGGCAACTATATCCGAAATGCCTACCGGCACCTATATCTGAAATGCCTATCGGCACCTATTTTTGAAATGCCTTTCGGAAACTACATCTGAAATGCCTATCTGCTCCTATATTTGAAATGCCTATCGGCAACCATATCTGAAATGCCTATCGCCACCTATATTTGAAATACCTATCGGCCTCTATATCTGAAATACCTATCGGCACCTGTTATTAAAATGCCAATCGGCAACTATATCTGAAATGCCTTCGGCACCTATATCTGACATGCCTATCGGCATCAATTTTTGAAATGCCTATCGGAAACTACATTAAAAATGCCTATCAGCACCTATATTTGAAATGCCTATCGGCAACCATATCTGGAATGCCTATCGGCACCTATATTTGAAATGCCTGTCGGCTTCTCTATCTGAAATGCCTATCGGCACCTATTTTTTTAATTGCCTATCGGAAACTACATCTAGAATGCCTATCGGCACCTATTTTTAAAATGTCAATCGGCAACTATATCTGAAATGCCTATCAGTACCTATATCTGAAAGGCCTATCGGCACCTATTTTTGAAATGCGCATCGGAAACTACATCTGAAATGCCTATCAGCACCTATATTTGAAATGCCTATCGGCAACCATATCTGAAATGCCTATCGACACCTATATTTGAAATACCTATCGGCTTCTATATCTGAAATGCCTATCGGCACCTATTTGAAAATGCTAATCGGAAACTATATCTGAAATGCCTATCGGCACCTATATCTGAAATGCCTATCGGCACCTATTTTTGAAATGCCTATCGGAAACTACATCTGAAATGCCTATCAGCACCTATATTTGAAATGCCTATCGGCAACCAATACTGGAATGCCTATCGGCACCTATATTTGAAATGCCTATCGGCTTCTATATCTGAAATGCCTATCGGCACCTATTTAAAAATGCCAATCGGCAACTATATCTGAAATGCCTATCGGCACCTATATCTAAAATGCCTATCAGCACCTATTTTTGAAATGCCTATCGGAAACTACATCTGAAATGCCTATCAGCACCTATATTTGAAATGCCTATCGGCAACCATATCTTGAATGTCTATCGGCACCTATATTTTAAATGCCTATCGGCTTCTATATCGGAAATGCCTATCGGCACCTATTTTTAAAATGCCAATCGGCAACTATATCTGTAATGCCTATCGGCACCTATATCTGAAATGCCTATCGGCACCTATTTTTGAAATGCCTATCGGAAACTACATCTGAAATGCCTATCAACACCAATATTTGAAATGCCTATCGGCAACCATATCTGAAATGCCTATCGACACCTATATTTGAAATACCTATCGGCTTCTATATTTGAAATGCCTATCGGCACCTATTTTTAAAATGCCAATCGGCAACTATATCTGAAATGCCTATCGGCACCTATATCTGAAATGCCTATCGGCACCAATTTTTGAAATGCCTCTCGGAAACTACATCTTAAATGCCTATCAGCACCTATATTTGAAATGCCTATCGGCACCTATTTTTAAAGTGCCAATCGGCACCTATATCTGAAATGCCTATCGGCACCAATTTTTGAAATGCCTATCGGAAGCTACATCTGAAATGCCTTTCAGCACTTATATTTGAAATGCCTATCAGCAACTATATCTGGAATGCCTATCGGCACCTACATTTGAAATGCCTATCGGCTTCTATATCTGAAATGCCTATCGGCACCTATTTTAAAAATGCCAATCGGCAACTATATCTGAAATGCATATCGGCACTTATATCTGAAATGCCTATCGGCACCTATTTTTGAAATGCCTATCGGAAACTACATCTGAAATGCCTATCAGTACCTATATTTGAAATGCCTATCGGCAACCATATCTGGAATGCCTATCGGCACCTATATTTGAAATGCCTATCGGCTTCTATATCTAAAATGCCTATCGGCACCTATTTTTAAAATGCCAATTGGCAACTATATCTGAAATGCCTATCGGCACCTATATCTAAAATGCCTATCGGCACCAATTTTTGAAATGCCTATCGGAAACTACATCTTAAATGCCTTTCAGCACTTATATTTGAAATGCCACTCGGCAACCATATCTGGAATGCCTATCGGCACCTACATTTGAAATGCCTATCGGCTTCTATATCTGAAATGCCTATCGGCACCTATTTTAAAAATGCCAATCGGCAACTATATCTGAAATGCCTATCGGCACCTATATCTGAAATGCCTATCGGCACCTATTTTTGAAATGCCTATCGGAAACTACATCTGAAATGCCTATCAGCACCTATATTTGGAATGCCTATCGGCAACCATATCTGGAATGCCTATCGGCACCTATATTTGATATACCTATCAGCTTCTATATCTGAAAGGCCTATCGGCACCTATTTTTAAAATGCCAATCAGCAACTATATCTGTAATGCCTATCGGCACCTATATCTGAAATGCCTATCGGCACCTATTTTGGAAATGCCTATCGGAAACTACATCTGAAATGCCTATCAACACCAATATTTGAAATGCCTATCGGCAACCATATCTGAAATGCCTATCGACACTTATATTTGAAATACCTATCGGCTTCTATATTTGAAATGCCTATTGGCACCTATTTTTAAAATGCCAATCGGCAACTATATCTGAAATGCCTATCGGCACCTATATCTGAAATGCCTATCGGCACCTATATCTGAAATGCCTATCGGCACCAATTTTTGAAATGCCTATCGGAAACTACATCTGAAATGCCTATCAGCACCTATATTTGAAATGCCTATCGGCAACTATATCTGGAATGCCTATCGGCACCTATATTTGAAATGCCTATCGGCTTCTATATCTGAAATGCCTATCGGCACCTATTTTTGAAATGCCTATCGGAAACTACATCTGAAATGCCTATCAGCACCTATATTTGAAATGCCTATCGGCAACCATATCTGGAATGTCTATCGGCACCTATATTTGAAATGCCTATCGGCTTCTATATCTGAAATGCCTATCGGCACCTATTTTTAAAATGCCAATCGGCAACTATATCTGTAATGCCTATCGGCACCTATATCTGAAATGCCTATCGGCACCTATTTTTGAAATGCCTATCGGAAACTACATCAGAAATGCCTATCAGCACCTATATTTGAAATGCCTATCGGCAACCATATCTGGAATGTCTATCGGCACCTATATTTGAAATGCCTATCGGCACCTATTTTAAAAATGCCAATCGGCAACTATATCTGAAATGCCTATCGGCACCTATATCTGAAATGCCTATCGGCACCTATTTTTGAAATGCCTATCGGAAACTACATCTAAAATGCCTATCAGCACCTATATTTGGAATGCCTATCGGCAACCATATCTAGAATACCTATCGGCTTCTATATTTGAAATGCCTATTGGCACCTATTTTTAAAATGCCAATCGGCAACTATATCTGAAATGCCTATCGACACCTATATCTGAAATGCCTATCGGCACCTATATCTGAAATGCCTATCGGCACTAATTTTTGAAATGCCTATCGGAAACTACATTAAAAATGCCTATCAGCACCTATATTTGAAATGCCTATCGGCAACCATATCTGGAATGCCTATCGGCACCTATATTTGAAATGCCTGTCGGCTTCTATATCTGAAATGCCTATCGGCACCTATTTTACAAAATGCCAATTGGCAACAATATCTGAAATGCCTATCGGCACCTATATCTGAAATGCCTATCGGCACCTATTTTTGATATGCCTATCGGAAGCTACATCTGAAATGCCTATCAGCACCTATATTTGAAATGCCTATCGGCAACCATATCTGGAATGCCTATCGGCACCTATATTTGAAATGCCTATCGGCTTCTATATCTGAAATGCCTATCGGCACCTATTTTTAAAATGCCAATCGGAACTATATCTGAAATGCCTATCGACACCTATATCTGAAATGCCTATCGGCACCAGTTTTTGAAATGCCTGTCGGAAACTACATCTGAAATGCCTATCAGCACCTATATTTGAAACGCCTATCGGCAACCATATCTGAAATGCCTATTGACACCTATATTTGAAATACCTATCGGCTTCTATATCTGAAATGCCTATCGGCACCTATTTTTAAAATACCAATCGGTAACTATATCTGAAATGCCTATCGGCACCTATATCTGAAATGCCTATCGGCACCAATTTTTGAAATGCCTATCGGAAACTACATATGGAATGCCTATCAGCACCTATATTTGAAATGCCTATCGGCAACCATATCTGGAATGCCTATCGGCACCTATATTTGAAATGCCTATCGGCTTCTATATCTGAAATGCCTATCGACACCTATTTTTAAAATGCCAATCGGCAACTATATCTGAAATGCCTATCGGCACCTATATCTGAAATGCCTATCGGCACCTATTTTTGAAATGCGCAGCGGAAACTACATCTGAAATGCCTATCAGCACCTATATTTGAAATGCCTATCGGCAACCATATCTGAAATGCCTATCGACACCTATATTTGAAATACCTATCGGCTTCTATATCTGAAATGCCTATCGGCACCTATTTTTAAAATGCTAATCGGAAACTATATCTGAAATGCCTATCGGCACCTATATCTGAAATGCCTATTGGCACCTATTTTTGAAATGCCTATCGGAAACTACATCTGAAATGCCTATCAGCACCTATATTTGAAATGCCTATCGGCAACCAATACTGGAATGCCTATCGGCACCTATATTTGAAATGCCTATCGGCTTCTATATCTGAAATGCCTATCGGCACCTATTTAAAAATGCCAATCGGCAACTATATCTGAAATGCCTATCGGCACCTATATCTAAAATGTTTATCGGCACCTATTTTTGAAATGCCTATCGGAAACTACATCTGAAATGCCTATCAGCACCTATATTTGAAATGCCTATCGGCAACCATATCTGGAATGTCTATCGGCACCTATATTTGAAATGCCTATCGGCTTCTATATCTGAAAGGCCTATCGGCACCTATTTTTAAAATGCCAATCGGCAACTATATCTGTAATGCCTATCGGCACCTATATCTGAAATGCCTATCGGCACCTATTTTTGAAATGCCTATCGGAAACTACATCTGAAATGCCTATCAACACCAATATTTAAAATGCCTATCGGCAACCATATCTGAAATGCCTATCGACCCTTATATTTGAAATACCTATCGGCTTCTATATTTGAAATGCCTATCGGCACCTATTTTTAAAATGCCAATCGGCAACTATATCTGAAATGCCTATCGGCATCTATATCTGAAATGCCTATCGGCACCTATATCTGAAATGCCTATCGGCACCAATTTTTGAAATGCCTATCGGAAACTACATCTGAAATGCCTATCAGCACCTATATTTGAAATGCCTATCGGCAACTATATCTGGAATGCCTATTGGCACCTATATTTGAAATGCCTATCGGCTTCTATATCTGAAATGCCTATCGGCACCTATTTTTGAAATGCCTATCGGAAACTACATCTGAAATGCCTATCAGCACCTGTATTTGAAATGCCTATCGGCAACCATATCTGGAATGTCAATCGGCACCTATATTTGAAATGCCTATCGGCTTCTATATCTGAAATGCCTATCGGCACCTATTTTTAAAATGCCAATCGGCAACTATATCTGTAATGCCTATCGGCACCTATATCTGAAATGCCTATCGGCACCTATTTTTGAAATGCCTATCGGAAACTACATCTGAAATGCCTATCAGCACCTATATTTGAAATGCCTATCGGCAACCATATCTGGAATGTCTATCGGCACCTATATTTGAAATGCCTATCGGCACCTATTTTAGAAATGCCAATCGGCAACTATATCTGAAATGCCTATCGGCACCTATAACTGAAATGCCTATCGGCACCTATTTTTGAAATGCCTATCGGAAACTACATCTGAAATGCCTATCAGCACCTATATTTGGAATGCCTATCGGCAACCATATCTAGAATGCCTATCGGCACCTATATTTGAAATGCCTATCGGCTTCTATATCTGAAATGCCTATCGGCACCTATTTTTAAAATGCCTATCGGCAACTATATCTGAAATGCCTATCGGCGCCTATATCTGAAATGCCTATCGGCACCTATTTTTGTAATGCCTTTCGGAAACTACATCTGAAATGCCTATCTGCTCCTATATTTGAAAAGCCTATCGGCAACCATATCTGAAATGCCTATCGACACTTATATTTGAAACACCTATCGGCTTCTATATCTGAAATGCCTATCGGCACCTGTTTTTAAAATGCCAATCGGCAACTATATCTGAAATGCCTATCGGCACTTATTTTTAAAATGCTAATTGGCAACTATATCTGAAATGCCTATCGGTAACTATATCTGAAATGCCTATCGGCACCTATTTTTGAAATGCCTATCGGAAACTACATCTGAAATGCCTATCAGCACCTATATTTGAAATGCCTATCGGCAACCATATCTGGAATGTCTATCGGCACCTATATTTGAAATGCCTATCGGCACCTATTTTAAAAATGCCAATCGGCAACTATATCTGAAATGCCTATCGGCACCTATAACTGAAATGCCTATCGGCACCTATTTTTGAAATGCTTATCGGAAACTACATCTGAAATGCCTATCAGCACCTATATTTGGAATGCCTATCGGCAACCATATCTAGAATGCCTATCAGCACTTATATTTGAAATGCCTATCGGCAACCATATCTGGAATGCCTATCGGCACCTATATTTGAAATGCCTATTGGCTTCTATATCTGAAATGCCTATCGGCACCTATATCTGAAATGCCTATCGGCACCTATTTTTGTAATGCCTTTCGGAAACTACATCTGAAATGCCTATCTGCTCCTATATTTGAAATGCCTATCGGCAACCATATCTGAAATGCCTATCGACACTTATATTTGAAATACCTATCGGCTTCTATATCTGAAATGCCTATCGGCACCTGTTTTTAAAATGCCAATCGGCAACTATATCTGAAATGCCTATCGGCACCTATATCTGAAATGCCTATCGGCACCTATTTTTGAAATGCCTATCGGAAACTACATCTGAAATGCTTATCAGCACCTATATTTGAAATGCCTATCGGCAACCATATCTGAAATGCCTATCGACACCTATATTTGAAATACCTATCGGCTTCTATATCTGAAATGCCTATCGGCACCTATTTTTAAAATGCCAATCGGTAAATATATCTGAAATGCCTATCGGCACCTATATCTGAAATGCCTATCGGCACCAATTTCAAAAAATGCCTATCGGAAACTACATCTGGAATGCCTATCAGCACCTATATTTGAAATGCCTATCAGCAACCACATCAGAAATGCCTATCGGCACCTATACCTGAAATGCCTTTCGGCATTTATATCTGAAATGCCTATCGACACCTATTTTTAAAATGCCAATCGGCAACTATATCTGAAATGCCTATCGGCACCTATATCTAAAATGCCTATCGGCACCTATTTTTGAAATGCCTATCGGAAACTACATCTGAAATGCCTATCAGCACCTATATTTGAAATGCCTATCGGCAACCATATCTGAAATGCCTATCGACACCTATATTTGAAATACCTATCGGCTTCTATATCTGAAATGCCTATCGGCACCTATTTTTAAAATGTAAATCGGCAACTATATCTGAAATGCCCATCGGCACCTATATCTGAAATGCCTATCGGCACCAATTTTTGAAATGCCTATCGGAAACTACATCTGAAATGCCTATCAGCACCTATATTTGAAATGCCTATCGGCAACCATATCTTGAATGCTTATCAGCACCTATATTTGAAATGCCTATCGGCTTCAATATCTGAAATGCCTATCGGCTCCTATTTTTAAAATGCCAATCGGCAACTATATCTGAAATGCCTATCGGCACCTATATCTGAAATGCCTATCGGCACCTATTTTTGAAATGCCTATCGGAAACTACATCTGAAATGCCTATCAGCACCTATATTTAAAATGCCTATCGGCAACCATATCTGGAATGCCTATCGGCAGCTATATTTGAAATGCCTATCGGCTTCTATATCTGAAATGCCTATCGGCACATATTTTTAAAATGCTAATCGGCATCTATATCTGTAATGCCTATCGGCACCTATATCTGAAATGCCTATCGGCACCTATTTTTGAAATGCCTATCGGAAACTACATCTGAAATGCCTATCAGCACCAATATTTGAAATGCCTATCGGCACCTATATCTGAAATTCCTATCCGCACCTATTTTTGAAATGCCTATCGGAAACTACATCTGAAATGCCTATCAGCACCTATATTTGAAATGCCTATCGGCTTCTATATCTGAAATGCCTATCGGCACCCATTTTTAAAATGCCAATCGGCAACTATATCTGAAATGCCTATAGGCACCTATATCTGAATTGCCTATCGGCAGCTATTTTTGAAATGCCTATCGGAAACTACATCTAAAATGCCTATCAGCACCTATATTTGAAATGCCTATCGGCAACCATATCTGGAATGCCTATCGGCACCTATATTTGAAATGCCTATCGGCTTCTATATTTGAAATGCCTATCGGCAACTATATCTGAAATGCCTATCCACACCTATATTTGAAATACTTATCGGCTTCTATATCTGAAATGCCTATCGGCACCTATTTTTAAAATGCCAATCGGTAACTATATCTGAAATGCCTATCGGCACCTATATCTAAAATGGCTATCGGCACCAATTTTTGAAATGCCTATCAAAAACTACATCTGGAATGCCTATCAGCACCTATATTTAAAATGCCTATCGGCAACCATATCTGGAATGCCTATCGGCACCTATATTTGAATTGCCTATCGGCTTCTATATCTGAAATGCCTATCGACACCTATTTTTAAAATGCCAATCGGCAACTATATCTGAAATTCCTATCGGCACCTATATCTGAAATGCCTATCGGCACCTATTTTTAAAATGCCAATCGGCAACTATATCTGAAATGCCTATCGGCTTCTATATCTGAAATGCCTATCGGCACCTATTTTTGAAATGCCTATCGGAAACTACATCTGAAATGCCTATCAGCATCTATATTTGAAATGCCTATCGGCAACCATATCTGAAATGTCTATCGGCACCTATATTTGAAATGCCTATCGGCCTCTATATCTGAAATGCCTATCGGCACCTATTTTTAAAATGCCAATCGGCAACTATATCTGAAATGCCTATCGGCACCTATATCTGAAATGCCTATCGGCACCTATTCTTGAAATGCCTATCGGAAACTACATCTAAAATGCCTATCAGCACCTATATTTGAAATGCCTATCGGCAACCATATCTGAAATGCCTATCGACACCTATATTTGAATTACCTATCGGCTTCTATATCTGAAATGCCTATCGGCACCTATTTTTAAAGTGCCAATCGGCAACTATATCTGAAATGCCTATCGGCACCTATATCTGAAATGCCTATCAGCACCAATGTTTAAAATGCCTATCGGAAACTACATCCAAAATGCTTATCAGCACCTATATTTGAAATGCCTATCGGCAACCATATCTGGAATGCCGATCGGCACCTATATTTGAAATGCCTATTGGCTTCTATATCTGAAATGCCTATCGGCACCTTTTTTTAAAATGCCAATCGGCAACTATATCTGAAATGCCTATCGGCACCTATTTCTGAAATGCCTATCGGCAACTATTTTTCAAATGCCTATCGGAAACTACATCTGAAATGCCTATCGGCACCTATTTTAAAAATGCCAATCGGCAACTATATCTGAAATGACTATCGGCACCTATATCTGAAATGCCTATTTGCACCTATTTTTGAAATGCCTATCGAAAACTACATCTGAAATGCCTATCAGCACCTATATTTGAAATGCCTATCGGCAACCACATCAGAAATGCCTATCGGCACCTATATCTGAAATGCCTATCGACACCTATATCTGAAATGCCTATTGACACCTATATCTGAAATGCCTATCGACACCTATATCTAAAATGCCTATCGACACCTATATCTGAAATGCCTATCGACACCTATATCTGAAATGCCTATCGACACCTATATCTGAAATGCCTATCGACACCTATTTTTGAAATGCCTATCGGAAACTACATCTGAAATGCCTATCAGCACCTATATTTGAAATGCCTATCGGCAACCATATCTGGAATGCCTATCGGCACCTATATTTGAAATGCCTATCGGCTTCTATATCTGAAATGCCTATCGGCACCTATTTTTAAAATGCCAACCGGCAACTATATCTGAAATGCCTATCGGCACCTATATCTGAAATGCCTATCGACACCTATATCTGAAATGCCTATCGACACCTATATCTGAAATGCCTATCGACACCTATATCTGAAATGCCTATCGACACCTATTTTTGAAATGCCTATCGGAAACTACATCTGAAATGCCTATCAGCACCTATATTTGAAATGCCTATCGGCAACCATATCTGGAATGCCTATCGGCACCTATATTTGAAATGCCTATCGGCTTATATATCTGAAATGCCTATCGGCACCTATTTTTAAGATGCCAATCGGCAACTATATCTGAAATGCCTATCGGCACCTATATCTGAAATGCCTATCAAAACCTATATCTGAAATGCCTATCGACACCTATATCTGAAATGCCTATCGACACCTATATCTGAAATGCCTATCGACACCTATATCTGAAATGCCTATCGACACCTATATCTGAAATGCCTATCGACACCTATATCTGAAATGCCTATCGACACCTATATCTGAAATGCCTATCGACACCTATATCTGAAATGCCTATCGACACCTATATCTGAAATGCCTATCGACACCTATATCTGAAATGCCTATCGACACCTATTTTTGAAATGCCTATCGGAAACTACATCTGAAGTGCCTATCAGCACCTATATTTGAAATGCCTATCGGCAACCATATCTGGAATGCCTATCGGCACCTATATTTGAAATGCCTATCGGCTTCTATATCTAAAATGCCTATCGGCACCTATTTTTAAAATGCCAATCGGCAACTATATCTGAAATGCCTATCGGCACCTATATCTGAAATGCCTATCGACACCTATATCTGAAATGCCTATCGACACCTATATCTGAAATGCCTATCGACACCTATATCTGAAATGCCTATCGACACCTATATCTGAAATGCCTATCGACACTTATATCTGAAATGCCTATCGGCACCTATTTTTAAAATGCCAATCGGCAACTATATCTGAAATGCCTATCAGCACCTATATCTGAAATGCCTATCGACACCTATATCTGAAATGCCTATCGACACCTATAACTGAAATGCCTATCGACACCTATATCTGAAATGCCTATCGACACCTATATCTGAAATGCCTTTCGACACCTATATCTGAAATGCCTATCGACACCTATATCTGAAATGCCTATCGACACCTATATCTGAAATGCCTATCGACACCTATATCTGAAATGCCTATCGACACCTATTTTTGAAATGCCTATCGGAAACTACATCTGAAATGCCTATCAGTACCTATATTTGAAATGCCTATCGGCAACCATATCTGGAATGCCTATCCGCACCTATATTTGAAATGCCTATCGGCTTCTATATCTGAAATACCTATCGGCACCTATTTTTAAAATGCCAATCGGCAACTATATCTGAAATGCCTATCGGCACCTATATCTGAAATGCCTATCGACACCTATATCTATAATGCCTATCGACACCTATATCTGAAATGCCTATCGACACCTATATCTGAAATGCCTATCGACACCTATATCTGAAATGCCTATCGACACCTATATCTGAAATGCCTATCGACACCTATATCTGAAATGCCTATCGACACCTATTACTGAAATGCCTATCGACACCTATTTTTGAAATGCCTATCGGAAACTACATCTGAAATGCCTATCAGCACCTATATTTGAAATGCCTATCGGCAACCATATCTGGAATGCCTATCGGCACCTATATTTGAAATGCCTATCGGCTTCTATATCTGAAATGCCTATCGGCACCTATTTTTAAAATGCCAATCGGCAACTATATCTGAAATGCCTATCGACACCTATATCTGAAATACCTATCGACACCTATATCTGAAATGCCTATCGACACCTATTTTTGAAATGCCTATCGGAAACTACATCTTAAATGCCTATCGGCACCTATATTTGAAATGCCTATCGGCAACCATATCTGGAATGCCTATCGGCACCTATATTTGAAATGCCTATCGGCTTCTATATCTGAAATGCCTATCGGCACCTATTTTTAAAATGCCAATCGGCAACTATATCTGAAATGCCTATCGGCACCTATATCTGAAATGCCTATCGACACCTATATCTGAAATGCCTATCGACACCTATATCTGAAATGCCTATCGACACCTATATCTGAAATGCCTATCGACACCTATATCTGAAATGCCTATCGACACCTATATCTGAAATGCCTATCGACACCTATATCTAAAATGCCTATCGACACCTATATCTGAAATGCCTATCGACACCTATTTTTGAAATGCCTATCGAAAACTACATCTGAAATGCCTATCAGCACCTATATTTGAAATGCCTATCGGCAACCATATCTGGAATGCCTATCGGCACCTATATTTGAAATGCCTATCGGCTTCTATATCTGAAATGCCTATCGGCACCTATTTTTAAAATGCCAATCGGCAACTATATCTGAAATGCCTATCGGCACCTATATCTGAAATGCCTATCGACTCCTATATCTGAAATGCCTATCGACACCTATATCTGAAATGCCTATCGACACCTATATCTGAAATGCCTATCGACACCTATATCTGAAATGCCTATCGACACCTATATCTGAAATGCCTATCGACACCTATATCTGAAATGCCTATCGACACCTATATCTGAAATGCCTATCGACACCTATATCTGAAATGCCTATCGACACCTATTTTTGAAATGCCTATAGGAAACTACATCTGAAATGCCTATCAGCACCTATATTTGAAATGCCTATCGGCAACCATATCTGGAATGCCTATCGGCACCTATATTTGAAATACCTATCGGCTTCTATATCTGAAATGCCTATCGGCAACTATATCTAAAATGCCTATCGGCACCTATTTTTGAAATGCCTTTCGGAAACTACATCTGAAATGCCTATCTGCTCCTATATTTGAAATGCCTATCGGCAACCATATCTGAAATGCCTATCATCGACACCTATATTTGAAATACCTATCGGCCTCTATATCTGAAATGCCTATCGGCACCTGTTTTTAAAATGCCAATCGGCAACTATATCTGAAATGCCTATCGGCACTTATATCTGAAATGCCTATCGGCATCAATTTTTGAAATGCCTATCGGAAACTACATCTAAAATGCCTATCAGCACCTATATTTGAAATGCCTATCGGCAACCATATCTGGAATGCCTATCGGCACCTATATTTGAAATGCCTATCGGCTTCTATATCTGAAATGCCTATCGGCACCTATTTTTAAAATGCCAATTGGCAACTATATCTGAAATGCCTATCGGCACCTAAATCTGAAATGCCTATCGGCACCAATTTTTGAAATGCCTATCGGAAACTACATCTTAAATGCCTTTCAGCACTTATATTTGAAATGCCACTCGGCAACCATATCTGGAATGCCTATCGGCACCTACATTTGAAATGCCTATCGGCTTCTATATCTGAAATGCCTATCGGCACCTATTTTAAAAATGCCAATCGGCAACTATATCTGAAATGCCTATCGGCACCTATATCTGAAATGCCTATCGGCACCTATTTTTGAAATGCCTATCGGAAACTACATCTGAAATGCCTATCAGCACCTATATTTGGAATGCCTATCGGCAACCATATCTGGAATGCCTATCGGCACCTATATTTGAAATACCTATCGGCTTCTATATCTGAAAGGCCTATCGGCACCTATTTTTAAAATGCCAATCGGCATTTATATCTGTAATGCCTATCGGCACTTATATCTGAAATGCCTATCGGCACCTATTTTGGAAATGCCTATCGGAAACTACACCTGAAATGCCTATCAACACCAATATTTGAAATGCCTATCGGCAACCATATCTGAAATGCCTATCGACACTTATATTTGAAATACCTATCGGCTTCTATATTTGAAATGCCTATTGGCACCTATTTTTAAAATGCCAATCGGCAACTATATCTGAAATGCCTATCGGCACCTATATCTGAAATGCCTATCGGCACCTATATCTGAAATGCCTATCGGCCCCAATTTTTGAAATGCCTATCGGAAACTACATCTGAAATGCCTATCAGCACCTATATTTGAAATGCCTATCGGCAACTATATCTGGAATGCCTATCGGCACCTATATTTGAAATGCCTATCGGCTTCTATATCTGAAATGCCTATCGGCACCTATTTTTGAAATGCCTATCGGAAACTACATCTGAAATGCCTATCAGCACCTATATTTGAAATGCCTATCGGCAACCATATCTGGAATGTCTATCGGCACCTATATTTGAAATGCCTATCGGCTTCTATATCTGAAATGCCTATCGGCACCTATTTTTAAAATGCCAATCGGCAACTATATCTGTAATGCCTATCGGCACTTATATCTGAAATGCCTATCGGCACCTATTTTTGAAATGCCTATCGGAAACTACATCTGAAATGCCTATCAGCACCTATATTTGAAATGCCTATCGGCAACCATATCTGGAATGTCTATCGGCACCTATATTTGAAATGCCTATCGGCACCTATTTTAAAAATGCCAATCGGCAACTATATCTGAAATGCCTATCGGCACCTATATCTGAAATGCCTATCGGCACCTATTTTTGAAATGCCTATCGGAAACTACATCTGAAATGCCTATCAGCACCTATATTTGGAATGCCTATCGGCAACCATATCTAGAATACCTATCGGCTTCTATATTTGAAATGCCTATTGGCACCTATTTTTAAAATGCCAATCGGCAACTATATCTGAAATGCCTATCGGCACCTATATCTGAAATGCCTATCGGCACCTATATCTGAAATGCTAATCGGCACCAATTTTTGAAATGCCTATCGGAAACTACATTAAAAATGCCTATCAGCACCTATATTTGAAATGCCTATCGGCAACCATATCTGGAATGCCTATCGGCACCTATATTTGAAATGCCTGTCGGCTTCTATATCTGCAATGCCTATCGGCACCTATTTTACAAAATGCCAATTGGCAACAATATCTGAAATGCCTATCGGCACCTATATCTGAAATGCCTATCGGCACCTATTTTTGAAATGCCTATCGGAAGCTACATCTGAAATGCCTATCAGCACCTATATTTGAAATGCCTATCGGCAACCATATCTGGAATGCCTATCGGCACCTATATTGGAAATGCCTATCGGCTTCTATATCTGAAATGCCTATCGACACCTATTTTTAAAATGCCAATCGGCAACTATATCTGAAATGCCTATCGGCACCTATATCTGAAATGCCTATCGGCACCTATTTTTGAAATGCGCAGCGGAAACTACATCTGAAATGCCTATCAGCACCTATATTTGAAATGCCTATCGGCAACCATATCTGAAATGCCTATCGACACCTATATTTGAAATACCTATCGGCTTCTATATCTGAAATGCCTATCGGCACCTATTTTTAAAATGCTAATCGGAAACTATATCTGAAATGCCTATCGGCACCTATATCTGAAATGCCTATCGGCACCTATTTTTGAAATGCCTATCGGAAACTACATCTGAAATGCCTATCAGCACCTATATTTGAAATGCCTATCGGCAACCAATACTGGAATGCCTATCGGCACCTATATTTGAAATGCCTATCGGCTTCTATATCTGAAATGCCTATCGGCACCTATTTAAAAATGCCAATCGGCAACTATATCTGAAATGCCTATCGGCACCTATATCTAAAATGCCTATCGGCACCTATTTTTGAAATGCCTATCGAAAACTACATCTGAAATGCCTATCAGCACCTATATTTGAAATGCCTATCGGCAACCATATCTGGAATGTCTATCGGCACCTATATTTGAAATGCCTATCGGCTTCTATATCTGAAAGGCCTATCGGCACCTATTTTTAAAATGCCAATCGGCAACTATATCTGTAATGCCTATCGGCACCTATATCTGAAATGCCTATCGGCACCTATTTTTGAAATGCCTATCGGAAACTACATCTAAAATGCCTATCAACACCAATATTTGAAATGCCTATCGGCAACCATATCTGAAATGCCTATCGACACTTATATTTGAAATACCTATCGGCTTCTATATTTGAAATGCCTATCGGCACCTATTTTTAAAATGCCAATCGGCAACTATATCTGAAATGCCTATCGGCACCAATATCTGAAATGCCTATCGGCACCTATATCTGAAATGCCTATCGGCACCAATTTTTGAAATGCCTATCGGAAACTACATCTGAAATGCCTATCAGCACCTATATTTGAAATGCCTATCGGCAACCATATCTGGAATGCCTATCGGCACCTATATTTGAAATGCCTATCGGCTTCTATATCTGAAATGCCTATCGGCACCTATTTTTAAAATGCCAATCGGCAACTATATCTGAAATGCCTATCGGCACCTATATCTGAAATGCCTATCGACACCTATATCTGAAATGCCTATCGACACCTATATCTGAAATGCCTATCGACACCTATATCTGAAATGCCTATCGACACCTATATCTGAAATGCCTATCGACACCTATATCTGAAATGCCTATCGACACCTATATCTGAAATGCCCATCGACACCTATATCTGAAATGCCTATCGACACCTATATCTGAAATGCCTATCGACACCTATTTTTGAAATGCCTATAGGAAACTACATCTGAAATGCCTATCAGCACCTATATTTGAAATGCCTATCGGCAACCATATCTGGAATGCCTATCGGCACCTATATTTGAAATACCTATCGGCTTCTATATCTGAAATGCCTATCGGCAACTATATCTAAAATGCCTATCGGCACCTATTTTTGAAATGCCTTTCGGAAACTACATCTGAAATGCCTATCTGCTCCTATATTTGAAATGCCTATCGGCAACCATATCTGAAATGCCTATCATCGACACCTATATTTGAAATACCTATCGGCCTCTATATCTGAAATGCCTATCGGCACCTGTTTTTAAAATGCCAATCGGCAACTATATCTGAAATGCCTATCGGCACTTATATCTGAAATGCCTATCGGCATCAATTTTTGAAATGCCTATCGGAAACTACATCTAAAATGCCTATCAGCACCTATATTTGAAATGCCTATCGGCAACCATATCTGGAATGCCTATCGGCACCTATATTTGAAATGCCTATCGGCTTCTATATCTGAAATGCCTATCGGCACCTATTTTTAAAATGCCAATTGGCAACTATATCTGAAATGGCTATCGGCACCTATATCTGAAATGCCTATCGGCACCAATTTTTGAAATGCCTATCGGAAACTACATCTTAAATGCCTTTCAGCACTTATATTTGAAATGCCACTCGGCAACCATATCTGGAATGCCTATCGGCACCTACATTTGAAATGCCTATCGGCTTCTATATCTGAAATGCCTATCGGCACCTATTTTAAAAATGCCAATCGGCAACTATATCTGAAATGCCTATCGGCACCTATATCTGAAATGCCTATCGGCACCTATTTTTGAAATGCCTATCGGAAACTACATCTGAAATGCCTATCAGCACCTATATTTGGAATGCCTATCGGCAACCATATCTGGAATGCCTATCGGCACCTATATTTGAAATACCTATCGGCTTCTATATCTGAAAGGCCTATCGGCACCTATTTTTAAAATGCCAATCGGCATTTATATCTGTAATGCCTATCGGCACTTATATCTGAAATGCCTATCGGCACCTATTTTGGAAATGCCTATCGGAAACTACATCTGAAATGCCTATCAACACCAATATTTGAAATGCCTATCGGCAACCATATCTGAAATGCCTATCGACACTTATATTTGAAATACCTATCGGCTTCTATATTTGAAATGCCTATTGGCATCTATTTTTAAAATGCCAGTCGGCAACTATATCTGAAATGCCTATCGGCACCTATATCTGAAATGCCTATCGGCACCTATATCTGAAATGCCTATCGGCACCAATTTTTGAAATGCCTATCGGAAACTACATCTGAAATGCCTATTAGCACCTATATTTGAAATGCCTATCGGCAACTATATCTGGAATGCCTATCGGCACCTATATTTGAAATGCCTATCGGCTTCTATATCTGAAATGCCTATCGGCACCTATTTTTGAAATGCCTATCGGAAACTACATCTGAAATGCCTATCAGCACCTATATTTGAAATGCCTATCGGCAACCATATCTGGAATGTCTATCGGCACCTATATTTGAAATGCCTATCGGCTTCTATATCTGAAATGCCTATCGGCACCTATTTTTAAAATGCCAATCGGCAACTATATCTGTAATGCCTATCGGCACCTATATCTGAAATGCCTATCGGCACCTATTTTTGAAATGCCTATCGGAAACTACATCTGAAATGCCTATCAGCACCTATATTTGAAATGCCTATCGGCAACCATATCTGGAATGTCTATCGGCACCTATATTTGAAATGCCTATCGGCACCTATTTTAAAAATGCCAATCGGCAACTATATCTGAAATGCCTATCGGCACCTATATCTGAAATGCCTATCGGCACCTATTTTTGAAATGCCTATCGGAAACTACATCTGAAATGCCTATCAGCACCTATATTTGGAATGCCTATCGGCAACCATATCTAGGATACCTATCGGCTTCTATATTTGAAATGCCTATTGGCACCTATTTTTAAAATGCCAATCGGCAACTATATCTGAAATGCCTATCGGCACCTATATCTGAAATGCCTATCGGCACCAATTTTTGAAATGCTTATCGGAAACTACATTAAAAATGCCTATCAGCACCTATATTTGAAATGCCTATCGGCAACCATATCTGGAATGCCTATCGGCACCTATATTTGAAATGCCTGTCGGCTTCTATATCTGAAATGCCTATCGGCACCTATTTTACAAAATGCCAATTGGCAACAATATCTGAAATGCCTATCGGCACCTATATCTGAAATGCCTATCGGCACCTATTTTTGAAATGCCTATCGGAAGCTACATCTGAAATGCCTATCAGCACCTATATTTGAAATGCCTATCGGCAACCATATCTGGAATGCCTATCGGCACCTATATTTGAAATGCCTATCGGCTTCTATATCTGAAATGCCTATCGACACCTATTTTTAAAATGCCAATCGGCAACTATATCTGAAATGCCTATCGGCACCTATATCTGAAATGCCTATCGGCACCTATTTTTGAAATGCGCAGCGGAAACTACATCTGAAATGCCTATCAGCACCTATATTTGAAATGCCTATCGGCAACCATATCTGAAATGCCTATCGACACCTATATTTGAAATACCTATCGGCTTCTATATCTGAAATGCCTATCGGCACCTATTTTTAAAATGCTAATCGGAAACTATATCTGAAATGCCTATCGGCACCTATATCTGAAATGCCTATCGGCACCTATTTTTGAAATGCCTATCGGAAACTACATCTGAAATGCCTATCAGCACCTATATTTGAAATGCCTATCGGCAACCAAT
>JAVRKA010001051.1:0-29423 GCA_034508555.1 Venustoraphidia nigricollis | reverse complement strand
CCTGTTAACCCATCCATCATTGTGTCCCAGTCTTATATGTTATATGTTTATGAAGTATGGGGAATAAGATGCTGGCACATGGGCCAAGCCCTGAAGCCAATGGTTATGGTTTAAAAAAAAAAAAAAAAACTTTTTATAGGTTTTTTTGTGTCGGGGGTTTTTTAAATTTTTAATTTAATTTTTATTTTAAACTTTTTAAACTTAGTTACAAATAAAATACCCGTTATGCGTCTAAGATCCCTATCGCAGTTAAGAAAAAAACTGACCACCTTGAAACGGCTGAACCGATTTTGATAAAACATCTAAGAACCACCGCTAGAAAATCTGCTTTCATTTAAAAAAATCGTATCCAAATCGGTTCACCCGTTGAAGAGCTACGGTGCCACAGACACACACGGTCAAACTTATAACACCCCTGTTTTTGCGTCGGGTGTTAAAAATGCAACGCCTTAACATAAAATTTAGACAGTTCCTGTCAATTTTTTTCTTTAATTATATCCGATATATTATATCCGATATTATATTATATCCGATCTATTTCAAAATACGAAAAAAAACATAATTTTTTTAAGTGAAAGCAAATAGTTTTGGATTGTAAAATCCTATGCGTTTGCGGCACTGTAACCGACATGCTAATGTTAACAGTATATCTGTAGCTATAAGTATGACGTGTTGTTTTCAATTTGTTCTCTGTAAATGCAGAAAAAATATTATTAATACAAAAATAATAAAAAACCCGGGTCGCAGTGCCAAAACCCTGCCGACAATATAGTATATTTGCTTGTATAGAGCCGTGAGGTTTTATACTTTTATTATGTGAAATTAAGTTTGTTTTTGGGCAAAATAAAAAATTTAACCCCTTAATACACCCCTTAAAATAACATTTTTTCTCTTAATTGCAATAATATTATCAATCTAACGTCTACACCGAATTAAATACACTCTTCAATAAATAAGTCACCAACTACAAATTAGTGTTTTCAAAAAATGTGGAAGTCCGGTCCTGTTGGGCCGATTTTATTAAAATTTTAGGGGCACTTTTTAATTGCTACTAACGGGTTAAATGTCAATTTTGAAACGATTCTGAGAATTTTTTCGGTATTTTGGGGCCCAAAAACATTTTTCAACCTCTAAAAACTACCCCTAAAATGGCCCGATTACGCCCATTTTAAATAGGCTTCTGGCAGGGATGGATTTCAATACGTTAAAATCAATTAACTCTTTCGAAAGTTATTGCCCGTACACACACACACATATATATATATATATATTATGACATGTTGAATATCTCACGATCCAACGACCCTAGGGACTTGACAGATTCATTACTGGATACCCCTTGACATCCTGAATCCGTAGAGCCCACGATTATGACTCTAGCATTTCTGGAAGCCTAAATATTGCAAAAAGAATCAAAAAGAAAAAATGATCGTGTGTATGCGCTTTAGACCGCACCTTTGAATGTATAAGGCGTGCTTTACTGGTTCATAAACATGACTCGCAGCCGTGACGTCAACTGAGCGCGACTTTTTGCGAGAGAGATAAGGCTTCATGTATTGTGTGCGTTAGAGAGAATGCGATGCGTTGTGTGAGAATTATAGGGCCTGATGGTACCGGTCGAAGACTTGACGCTAAACCAGCGAAATATACACATCGATGTGTTGTCGATGCGTTGTTTTTAACTTTTAATACAGATATTTTATACATGGAATTTTAATATTTGAAAGGAAGCATATTTTTTTGTGGCGAATAGGGACTGTTGTTATGGATTTTGGATTATCGTTGTAGTGTATTTCTGGCGCTATCTCGTTTCCGTATTTCGTTGTCGTTCTTGTCGAATTTTTTCCTGGTTCGAGAGTCCCGTATTTCCCTGGAAATCCTGTCGTTTGTATTTTTTTGATTGTTGCGTAGGATTTAGCTTCCCGTGAATAATAAAAGTGTATGTCTGGATTAGGTCTGGTCTTGTTGTTAGGGAATACTACCGTGCAATCATTGCCCCATACCCCTTTTAGTAGTTGTCGTTTTCTTGGATTTGTAGTTCTGGAAGTTAGGGATAAAACGCTTAGGTTTTCTTGGAGTTAATGGTATGAAGTTTGTGATATCGTCCATTATACCTGTATGGCGCTCTTAATGAATATGACATCAGCTTTGGTTGGATTTGTTTCATATTCAGGATAGTGTTCCTCCAGGTTCCGGGAATAAAGTTCCAGACTTCCCGAATAATCAAATTTTCATTTTGAACTAAACATTTTACTTTATCTGAACGGCAATTCTATGTGCATGCCCAGTAATAAAAATTTGTATTCGTTGGGCATTGATTGTAAATGCTAGGGTGTTCCCGAGGGATAACAGGAACACAAATTTGGTTTCGTTTTCGTGTTGTTACGACTTGTTTCGGTGTTCATACTGTTTGGTTTGATTGCACAGACGCTTATGTCCCGTTTGAAGTTTTATTTTATTTTTTGGTATTTTAATACATTTTGAGTATTTTCCGAGACGAAACTTCATTGAGATACCGGGTGTCCTGTTTAAGATAAAATTCTGTTGAAGCTGAACCGTCATTTTATAGTGAGTTTATTGTTATTGCATCTTCCGGGACAGGTCCCGTTGGTGTCTTCAGACCCATCTACAAGGTGTCCTTGTCAAGTCGGTCAATTATATGAAGTGACTTCTAGCTGATTATTCAAGATTTTACCATCACTTTTGTTAGTAATCAGGATATCCAAAGACACATATACCGGGTGTCTTATTTAAGTCGGACAATTGCTATGAATTGACCCGCTATTGTGAACCCTCAATATTTTAGTACACCTGTCCGCATATAATGGCGTCACGACCGACATATACCGGGCGTCCTATTTTAGGAAGATTATAAATTCCAAGTGTGTCAGCTGCGTATGGTGTTATATTAGTTACTACGGATAATAACTGTGGTGTACCGAACCTTTATACCGGGTGTTCGATAAAACTGAGTGTATGCACCCTCGTTTCGCTGGTTCTTTCTCAAGTCCAAATTTCTTTTAACGTGTTTCTCGAATGTTTTGTAAATTGTGTTGTGAATTTTAAACTAGTAAAGGTCATCATTGACCTGCCCCGTTCTAAGCCTCCTAGTCTGGACTATCTAGGTGTGGCCGCTAACGATCTGAGTCTTGGCGCCCTGTTACCTCCTGTCGGTGGATACGTTAGCCCAATTACTATCTTGGACGTGTTGGTCAACTGGTTGGTCAAGTGTTTGTGTGTTTCGTGTTAGGTGATGGGATTTGATTAAGCCTTCTGTAGGCTAGTGGTTTTGTAATCATTTCCGGGAATTCTAGTATTGCGTGTTGTCTGTACTGTGTTGTCTATTTGTCGAGTGGTAGGTGGTAGGATTTTTTAAGCCTTCATTAGGCTATTCCGTTTGGAATTATTTTCGAGAACTCTACTATTGTGTTATTCTTCTGTGTTGTGTTGTTTACTTGTCGAGTGGTAGGTGGTAGGATTTTTTAGCAGCCATAGTAGGCTGTCCCCCAAGTCAGTGGTTGTTTATCTAAAGTGTTCAGTTGGTTTGAATGTTCCCCATCAATGTTTTTGTTCGTACCACGACCCAGCATCCGCTGATCGCTAGCCGCGCATCTGATTAAATTCGGAATTGAACTTCTTTCACTTGCTGTGGTACAAGGGTGATCTCTAGGCCCTGTGGCACTTCTTCAATCCCTTCTAATACCTCAGAACAGCTTGGGAAGGTTAAGGTCACAATATATATATACATATATATATATATATATATATATATATATATATATATATATATATATATATATATATATATGCCAAAGTGTTTAGGAGGTTATGAGACGTCGAGAAATTTTGGTCCGACCCCTAGGTCCCGCCATCCGACCGATGCCAATAGTGTATGTTGCCATATGGCAAATACACTAAAAACGCTTTAATTTTGGATCAAACGTTTTCAGTTTATTTTGTTTTATCATTTTTTCATTTAATTGGCGCATGCACAAAATAAATATAATATGATATTTTAATACTTACCACACACTCGATTTGTTTTGTCAACTAGATGTCAATCATTTTTATCATTCATTTTGAACTCTACGAACTTCAACTGTTTATTGAGGATTTATATTTTTGGAAAATTTAGTAACAAAGTCCAACCTACATAATGAATGAAATACCGGTAAAAAGACACGGTTTAAGTGCTGTGTGTCGGTTGTGCTTAACAAAAGACGCTACGCTATTAGACATCTTTTATTTTTCGGACGAAAAGAGAAATCAACTATCAAATGTAATAATGCTGCTTGCTCCCGTTCAGGCAAGTTTATAAATATAATACTTTTAATTTTAAGTAGCCATGTAGTATTTTATTTCAATTTATTGTATTATTTAGTTTCAAGTTAACATAGATGTTTATACTTTGTAATAATGCAGTGATTCTATAATATAGATTTATTCTTTTATCAAGATTTCAAAATCCAGAGTATTTGTACTTGAGAGAATAATAATTATATATTATTATTATTAGTAATCTTATCAAATAAAAGTATAAGCATTTTTTCTGTATTTGAAAAGAGATCTGTGCTTTCAGATAAAAAGACATGATGAGATGCCCAACTTCATTTACCGTTTATGTTACACTGAACTCAAGAACATTCACAAGTTCCAGACGCAAATCGTGCAGTCTGATAAAACGCTCCGACAGTATCTGCAGCAACTGCGTACTTCTGACCAACAAATTAAGTCTGAATTCTTTATGCAGAAATCTTCTGAGGAACATTTAATTCAAAAAACTAATTCCAATGATGAGACGTGTGAAACTACTGTATTTCATGATCTGCGTGACATTAACCTTACCAGGAATGAAGCGGCACCTTTAAATTATAATTCAGTAAACAAATTTAACGAAAAAATGCAATTAAAATTCGAAATCAAAGACGAACCAACGGCTGATAATTCATTAAATCTAATAGAATATGCTGATGATACACTAGACACTTTATCGAATGGTTATGGTAGTGAAATCGTCTGTGAAGACACAAAAGTTGAAATTAACTGTTATACAGAATTGGACAAAAATATATATAGTCTAGAGAATGAAAAAGATTTTAAGTCAACGAACCAAATTAACAAAGATGTTCCTTTAAAATTAAAAATCAAGGCCAAATCAGTGAATGATAATTCCTCAAATCGAATCGAATGTGTTGATGTTATTCTAGATACTTTATATAAGACTGATGATAGCGATATCTGCAGCGAAAACTCAAAGATCTTTGAGGGCCACATACCAGGGAACTGTGTATCAGAATGTCTGAGCAAAAATGAAGAGTGCAATAAAGATATTTCGGTACATTGTGAAAACCATAAAAAAGCAACAAAGAGGAAATATCTCTGTGAAATTTGTAACAAGAGTTTTAACAAATTGTCTACTTTGAAAACCCACATGCGTATACATACGAGTGAAAAGCCATACTAGTATGACGTTTTTAATAAGTGTTTCAGGCAAAAAAAGGCGTTAAATTATCATAAACTCACACATACTGGAGAGAAACTATACCAGTGTGACGTTTGTAATAAGTGCTTCTCTATACCAAAGAATTTAGATATACATAAGCGCACGCATACTGGTGAGAAACCGTATCAGTGTGACGTTTGTAATAAGTCTCTCACTGTTTCGGGTAATTTTTTAGTCCACAAGCGCACACATACTGGTGAGAAACCATATCAGTGTGATGTTTGTAAAAGGCGCTTCGCTATATCAACTCATTTAAATACTCACAAGCGTTCACATACTGGTGAAAAACCATACTAGTGTGACGTTTGTAATAAGTGTTTCTTTCAATTATCCGATTTAAATAAACACAAACGCACGCATACTGGCGAGAAACCATACCAGTGTGACGTTTGTAATAAGTGTTTCACTCAATCATCCAATTTATATAAACACAAACGCACGCATACACATAATATACTTACCTAATATATTTACTTATATAATATACTAATGATATAGTTACGTCGTCGCGGCCATAAGCGGGGCGTAACAATTAAATAAATAATAATATTTGTTTTATTTTAATTTTCTTTATGATTTGTTTCAAAAAATTTAATAGTTATACACTTTAGTTTTTAACATTTTAGCTTTATGTTTTTGCAGGTTATTTTATTGTATTATAAAAGTTTTGATTCTTTAAAATTTTAATTTTACTTGTTCCAAATTTTCATTCTGGTGATAAGTTTTAAATATTTACTGTTCCAGATATACATTCTGGTAGTATAATTTAATATATTAAAGGATCACCCTGGATTTGCGCTCCAGCTAGTCCCTATGGGATGTGAACCGTTTTATATCAATACTTTAATTTTACATTATTAATGAATCACTCTGGATTTGCGCTCCAGCTAAGTCCCTATGGGATGTGAACACAGTTTTGTGTTTGCAGCCCATATTTATAGGTTTTAAAAAGACGCTATAATTTTGCTGACAATGCGGCGTCAGTAGCCAGTCCGCCAATTTCAAGGATAAGCGCCGTGGAGGTCTGGATGAAGTCACGTATGAAATTCATTAGTGTCGCACATACAATTAAAAATTAGGCGACGTGGGTGTCGGGATAAAGGCACGTACATAAATAGATAAATCAATCAATAAATTAACAAATTAAATATCACGTATGTAACTACATATTACTTATATAACATACTAATAATATATTGTAATATATTAATAATATATTACATATACAGGGTGTCTCAACCGACGTTGGCTAACATGGGTCACTTTGTTATTACTGGAGATAGAAAGTCGGTTAAATAGACAAAGTAGTGCAGAAAATTGTGCTCATTAACGTCCCGTCGAAAAAACAATTGAATTTTGACACCCTATGAATTTATTCAGAAAATAGTGAAAATTGCCATTTATGAAAACTGGCCATAACTTTTTTATTTATGAAGATATTTGAAAATTTCATTAACCATTATTTGAAAACTTTTTAAGGTCTTTTCAGTGGCGTAGGTTTAATTTTTTTATTTCCAATACATAATGAGATATTGACATGAACCTTGGTTTTTCTTATGGACGGCATTTTTGATTTTCAGATATTCGAATTCTGCTTATTTTTCTAAACAATTTGACATAGCACATTCTATATCTAAACCAATCAGAAGGTACAAAACTGACCAAAATAGCTTTTTGACGTTATTCATACCAATCAGAATGTGCCGTGTAAAACAAAATTTGTTGAAACAAATACATATCGACGGGTTAACAATCTGTCGAGCGATCGCTACAGTTTTGCTAATTCATTTTGTTTGATTTACTCTCTAAGATGGCTCAAGCATTTTCAAATTTGGTGAAATAGGCTATTTTTGCGCATACATTCAGCGTAACAAAAATATCACGTGGGCAGAAAAAGAAATATGTGTTTTACATATATTTTTAGAACATAATTTTAAATGCGTTCCAAAAACAACAACAGTGAATAAAGCACATGTAAAACACATTTTTTTCCTCCAGATTTTTTTATATTTTCGGAATAATAGACAGTCAAAACAGCTATTCATACAATATTTCATTTCATTTATACAACATCTAGAATATTTTTAATTATTTCGATTTACTCCTCTATTCATGCTGCACCAACAATTATTTGTGGCACGCATGCCATAGGTTCGCCATCTCTGGGTTTATTAAGTAAAAGTTCGATTAATCTCTAAAATTATCTGCTCCTAAATAAGTATATTAGACGTTTGATTAATAAACAAAAGAAAATCTCATCGTTGTTTTTGATTTCAGATAATTATTTATTACTTTGTTTTATTAGAAATAATAAATGTTAAATGCTATTTGAGATTATATGAGCCAATATGTATACTAAATTTCTTCGAGTGCCAATGTTCTCTTTAAAATTGTACCGATATATCGGTATTTTTAAAAAAATATATCGGTACCGATATCAATACCTGAAAAAAATATCGATACGATATATATCGATACTTTTTGGCACTTCTGACATCCCTACTTCAAACCACTAGAGGACCAGAAGACCACTACATAACAAATTTTCTTCAAACCAACAGGAAACCACTTTAAATTGGAAATAATACTAAAATTAAAATTCAATCATTTATTCACTGAATATTTTATTAATATAGGTAATATGTTAACGTATTCTGTAATAGAATAATAAAGTGCTTAATTAAAATTTCAAATAGAGGTCATCCTCAAATGAAGAGAACTATTTTAAGTTACTGTAGAATAATATATTTCTTTAACGAGTAATTAAAAACACCTGAAAATTCTACAAATAATTCTTTATTTCTCGACGATTGTTTCGGACAATAAGTTCATCCTCAGAAGTACAAAAAATTATACTAAATTAGATACATATTTACAATTATATCTACTTTATACACAAAAAATTGACCTGAATTGGTATGGATCAACCATAAGTCTATATGTAAGGTAGTTGTAGGAGGGGTGATAGGTTAAAGCCTAGTTGGTCATTTGTTATATTTTTATTTTTCCTAATTGCTTTTTGAATCTCGACATTTTCTAATATTGTAAGTTTTTTTCCTTTACCTATTACAGATATGTAGAGATTTAAAATTGTCCTGATTAAAATTGTGATCATTATCGATGCAATGAGTCGCAAATCCAGTGTTGTGATTGAGTGTACTTATCGCTTTTGCGTGCTCCTTCATTCTTAATTTGAAGGTCTGTCCTATGTAAATAGCATCACAATCGGAACAATGAACTTCATAAATTCCACTATGCTCTGATTTGTCCCGCTTCTCTTTATTATTTAACAGCATTTTGCCTAAGTTGATTTTGTTTATACACACAGATTTTATTTCGTACCTTTTAAATATAACACTTATTTTATTGCTAGTGTTAGGTATATAATTAATCGGTTTACATATTAAATCCTCGTCAATTTGCGGTGAGTAAAATTTTGTCATTATCAATTTTTTCTTCTTTTTCAGAAGGATGTTATCAATTATTCCTGAAGGGTAACCATTATTTTTTGCGGTTTGTTTTATAATGTTTAGTTCCTTGTTGAAATTTTTTGTGGATAGTGGAATGTTACTTAGTCTATGGATATAGCTATTAAATGTACTCAATTTTATATTATAGGATTGGTTGGAATTTGCTGGAATGATAGAATCTGTCGAAGTGGGCTTTCTAAGAATACTAAATACTAAAGAATCGTTGGTCTTTGTTATCGTTAAGTCCAGAAAATTAATTGTTTGGTCTATTTCTTCTTCTATAGTGAATTGTATGTTTTTTTTTATGGAGTTAATATGTTTAAGGAATCCTTGTAGCTGTCTATTAGTACCTAACCAAATACAGAACACATCATCAACATATCTCGACCAGAAATTCACATTTTTTAATAGATTATTGTCAGAACGAAACAAAGTTTTTTCCCAATGGTCCATGCATATTTCTGCTAATAGAGGGGATAATGGAGAGCCCACTGAGAGACCACCAGTTTGGGTATAAAATATATTTTCAAATTTGAAATAATTTAATTTTAAGCAAACAGAAATTAGTTTTTTGAGCTGGTTTTTCTTATCTCCACTTAGATTCGAATTATTAATTAAGTTATACAGAATTTCTTTTATTTCAACAACTGGAATTGAAGTAAATAAACTTTTTACATCAAAGGAGATTAATTTTGCCTGTGGTAGTATCGGATAGTTATTTATTTTTTGTATGAGCTCTAAAGAATTTTTGATGGAGTATTCTGATTTAAAGTTAATAAGTATTGGCTGCTCTTTGCTTAAGAATTTACAAAGTTTATAAGCCGGAGCATTGATATTCATTGATAAACAACAGGTCTTCCTGTGTTTAGTTTCTTATGGAGTTTTATGAGTGTATAAAAGGCACATATAGGGCACATGGTTATTAATTTATATGATCCTTTTTCTGGTATTATATCCTTGCATGTTTTTACATATAAATATTAAGAGCACTGCGGTTGGAACTGTTAGGCCAGGAATAGACGAGCGTACAACACGCCGCGTGCTGCACGCTCCGCGTTGCCGGCTTTTGAATACACGTGCGTGTTTTTGGCGTGTAAAATTTCGCGCGGCAGATACGCTCAGTCAAAAATGGACACTGTGCAAATTGGCTGTGTTGCAGCATTGTGCTTATTATTAAAAAAACGAAAACGTAGACATCGTCGTTGGTGGGTACATCCACTCATCAGTACTAGACTCCAAATTTTCATATAATTTTTCATATAATTCATTGCCAATTTCATTCCACAATTTAATTGTCTTGTCCTTATTAGCATAATCTTTTAAAGACTGGTCATAAAGTGCTGGTCTTTTCTCCACCTCTACGATAAATTTTTCGGTGTCGAACATATTGTGTCACAGGCCAGGAATATACGATAGTACATAAATTGAGCACCAATGCCTACTGTCCGAGTTGAAATGACGAAGGTCGCCTGAAAATATTTTGGACAGATCTATACTTCTCCACGTAAAAAATCTGCTCGTGTATCTCTGTGCATAGTAAATAATGTATCTTATTGCCGGCGTTTTTGACACGACGCGTGCAACACGCAAACAGAAGCGTTCGGCTAGCGGACACGACCGTGTTCAACGCTTGTGTATTTCTTTCAATTTAAAATACATTATATTCATTCCAGCGGAGAAAACGCGGCGTGCAGCACGCGGCGTGTTGTACGCTCGTCTAGTCCTAGCCTTATGTATTCCAATAGGTATTACATAATTAGTTAGGTAGTAAATTAATACTGTACAATGAATTGAGTTTTAGTTTTAGTTTATTGCAAAGTATGAAATAAAACGGTCATAAAACTAATCGTAGTTTTTATTTAAAACTTAGACTGTAACATTTGGCGACGAGTAAAAACAGATAAAAATTTAATACGCGTGTATCATTGTGAAAAATGCCTATTGATATACCTGCTGGCCAACAACTACTTATGCAAAATGTGGGATTGCTGGGAACACTAAACGAATTCAATCCAATAACTTCAGATTTCAACATATTTCGAGAAGGAATTAAATTATTCTTTGCTGCAAACAACATCGTAGAGGAAAATCGGAAGAAAGCTATATTACTATATTTACTTAGCGAAGATTGCTACAAACTTACAAAAAATTTATGCGTGCCAAATAATCTAAATGATAAAACTTTTAATCAGTTGATTAAAATATTAACTGATTATTACAGTCAAGTTAAATCATATTTTGCTGAACGTTATAAATTTTATAACGCAAAAAGAATGGAAAATGAGACAGTAATGGAATGGTCGGCACGTGTCAAGAAATTGGCGGCTAACTGCGGATTCGGTGTGGAATTGAAGACAGTCCTAGGAGATATTTTTGTAACGGGAATCGGCGGTGGAGGTATTATCGACCGACTCTTTGAAGAGGACGCTTCAACAGCCACCGTAACTTTAGAACAGATGATAAAAATTGCTCTAGCGAAAGAAGCGGCAAGAAAAGAATCCATCGCTGGAGACCATATTGTTTCCGTAAAGGAAGAAGCGGTCTTTTACAAACATCATCGGAAAAATCAAAATAACAACCCATCGCCAAAGACAGCATCCACATCACAACAGGCTAGTAGTATTCAACAATCGAATACTAAGTGCATGGTATGTGGCAGACAAAATCATTTACAGGCCCTTTGCCGTTTCCAAAAATACAAATGTGGCATAAAAGGGCACTTAGCCCCAATGTGCAATGAATGGCACAAACAGTTTTATAATATAGAAACTGAAAATGAAAATCGCTCAACTGACGATAGTAGCGATAATGATTCAGATAATCATTTTTTTAATATTAAGACGGTACAAAGTCCGGAGGAAAATGTAAAACCAATTTATATTAAAATAACGGCTGAAAATGTCCCTCTAGATTTTGAAGCAGATTCCGGGTTTGCGTATGCAGCCATATCAGACAAATTGTATTTGAAACATTTTAAAAATATTATATTGGCAGTTAATGATTTAACATTAAAAGATTACGTTGGTTTTACAATTCAACCTCTAGGAATAGCTTTTCTCAATATCACCTACAATAATAATAAGTATACCCTAAAAACTTATGTAATAAAAAATGGAGGTCCACCTATTATAGGTAGAAATGGGCTGAGTATGCTAAAATTAGGCATATCTGAAATAAAATTCGCAACTGAAAATAAAATTGATCATTTATGTGAAAAATGTGAAAAAAAAAGGTTTGGGCACATTTAATAATCATAAAATAAATTTAATTTTGAAAAACGGAGCAATCCCTAAATTCATAAAATCACGACCGGTACCTTTTGCTGTGAGAGAAAAAATTAATAGTAGCAAATTAAAAGTTCACCAAAATATTCAATTATTCAGATTAATAATTGCAAATTAAAAATTAATATATTTTTAAGAATTATCAAAGTATTGAATTATTCAAATAATAATTGCAAATTAAAAAAAAAAATACCAAAAGATTCAATTATTCAAATTAATAATTGCAAAGCAAAAATTAAAAGATTTTCAAAAGATTCAATTATTCAAATTAATAATTGAAAAGTAAAAATTAAAAGATTTTCAAAAGATTCAATTATTCAAATTAATAATTGAAAAGTAAAAATTAAAAGATTTTCAAAAGATTCAATTATTCAAATTAATAATTGCAAAGCAAAAATTAAAAGATTTTTAAAAGATTCAATTATTTAAATTAATAATTGCATTTCGAAAATATTCAGTTATTCAAATTAATAACTGTAAATAAAAAATCAAATAAAGCAGTGTTCAAATTTTCATGGTAAGTGATAAATCATAATTTTTGAGGGAGACGCAGTGTGGACTCGTATGTACGATATTAATTCAAAGTTAAAATGTTGTGAAGCAATAATTCTAAAAATATTTGGTACGCAAATCTTTGAAATCAAAACGCTAAGAAGGAAATCCTATAAATCAGATAATAAAGAGAAGTAATGTTAACGAAAATTCTGATTTAGATCGAATTAATCCAGTCTTTATTATAACTAAACTATTTATTAAAACTAAATGATTATTATAACAAAACTAAGAAAATAATATTTTGTATCTGTATTTTGTATCTGTATTTTGTAAAGAATTACTTGATAAATATTAAGTTCAGTTCTAGTTTTTTTAACGTTTTATTTAAATCACAATTACAGAAAGAAAAAAATATGTCATCTTGTTTTTTTTATTTATTATTAACAACTGACAAAATAATCTAATAATGTTTCTATGACGAATAAAAATAATTTAATAATTAATATTAATGAACAAATGCAAATAGCACCAAAGTGCAAAGATTTGAATTAATCACTTAACACGCCCTTCTCAAATTTTGCGCTTTGACAGATTTTTAATCCCATGGCATCAACAAGACGATAATGTGCAGGTCCTGGGAGTGGCTTTGTGAGAATGTCAGCAGGCATTATTGTTGTTGGAACATGTTTTAATTTCACTTCATTATTTTTCACCAATTGACGAACAAAATGGTATCTTGTAGCAATGTGTTTAGTACGTGAGTGACAAGTAGCATTTTCTGCAATGTACTTTGCTCCACGATTGTCAGTTCCTAGATTTATTGTTGACAAATCACTTAATTTCAATTCTAACATCAAATTTCGTAAATATAATGCTTCACGAGACGTTTCTGATAGAGCCACATACTCTGATTCCGTTGATGAAATTGCAACTGATTGCTGTTTCTTTGAACGCCATGATATTGCTGCTCCACTTAGTATAAATACGTATCCTGTATATGAAATTCTGTCATTCTCATCATTAGCATGATCAGCATCAGAATATCCTTGAATTCCAAAATGATTTTTTTTAAATACTAATCCATAGTTTTGTGTACCTTGTAAATAACGTAACACACGTTTCGCTGCTGACCAATGAATTTCTTGATATTTTTCATTGAAATGTGATAATCTGTTGACAGTAAATGTGATGTCTGGACGAGTGGCAATCGCCAAATACATTAGTGATCCAATGATTTGTCTGAATGGTTTTTCTTCATCTTTTCTCCGGTATCGATTTCCTTCAGGTAGTTTAGCTTGAGAATCACTTGGAGTCTTAACTGGATTACATTCTTCCATGCGAAATCTTTTTAAAAGATCATTTACATATTTCTGTTGACTTAATTCAATATCTCCGTTAATTTGATTAATTTCAATTCCTAAACAATGTCGTGCCAAACCAAGATCTTTTATCTCAAATCTCTTCGCAAGCCCAGTTTTAATATTCTCAATTTCTTGCTTGTTCCTTGATATATATAAAATATCATCAACGTATACAACCAAAATTGTATATTGGTTCTCACTCATGTTGTAATAAAAACAGGTATCACTAGCTGCCGAAGTTAATCCAAGATTTTCCAATTCTTCATTCAATATTTTATGCCATTGACGACCACAGCTTGCCGTAAACCATACAACGCTTTTTTTAGTTTACAAACTTTATTGTTTTGTGATAATGTTTGGAGCATCTCATGAGCAACTTTTCCTAAATTACTGTTTTTGCCATCCTTTTTAATAATTTCTCTTAATGCTTCTTTAATATACTCTGGCATTTCCATAAATATCTCTTCTTCCAAATATCCATTCAATAAGCTGCAACAACATCTATTTGAAAAATTGGTAAACCTTCACGTACAGCCAATGCCATCGAAAGCCTAACAGAGTCCAACCTAGCTACAGGTGCAAAAGTATCAGTAAAATCTATTCCTCGTCTTTGTGTAAACCCACGAGCAACAACTCGAGCTTTTCTTCGTTCAAGTATTCCATCAGGCTTGAATTTGTTTCTAAGAACAATTTTACAAGTAACAGCAGTTCTATCTTTTGGACGTTCAACTATTTCCCACGTGTCGTTTTTAATTAAACTACGAATCTCTTCAGTGATAGCTGCCATCCATTCAATTGCTTCGTCTCCAGTCATCGCTTCCTTTAATGTTATATTCACAAGATTTACTTCTTCAATTATTTCGTCTTCATTGTCTGCAGCATCAACAAATATTTCATCATCACTTGGCTCTTCTTGCATTTCAATATCTTCATCATCATCATATTCCTCTTGGTCTTCGTTTATATTTGCTGTTTGTCCAGTGTTGTAAATTTTTCGCGGTCTTCCTCTTCTGCCTGATCTCTCTATCCGTGGTCTTCCGGGTTTTCGACGTGAAATTTGACCTGGTGCACAATCTTCTTCATTAATTTGTTCATTTTCAATCTCTTCATTTTCATTTTGAACTTTAATTGGAATATGAACACATTCAATATTTTCTTCATTTTTGTCAAAAATTTTATCTTCTTTTTCTCCATTTAAAAACTGATTTTCAAGAATTTGTACGTCCCTAGCAACAACAACCTTTTTTTCAATTGGAATCCATACTCGATAAGCTTTTGATTCTTCTGAATAACCAACTAGAATACCCTCTCTTGAACGCGGATCAAACTTTGATTTTCCTAGTTGTTTTTCCAAGACAAACGTTTTCGCACCGAAAACTTTTAAATTGCTTAAATCAGGTACTTCCTCATTCCAAATTTCAAATGGAGAATGACTATCTAAACTAGATGTTGGACACCTGTTTCTTAAATAATTTGAAGTAGCCACCGCTTCGGCCCAGAATCCATGACTTAGTCCAGATTGAATTAGAAGACATCGTGCCATTTCAACTAATGTCCTGTTTTTCCGTTCTGCTACTCCGTTCTGTTGTGGTGTATAAGGAACAGTTAGACGTCGGGAAATACCATTTTTCTTCAGGAATTCGTCAAACTCTTTATTACAATATTCTGTTCCATTATCGGACATCAAACATTTAATTTTACAATTTGTCTGGGTTTCAACACGCGCTTTATATTCCTTGAAAGCTTGAAGAACATCATTTTTATTACGTAAAAATCGAACTTCACACCATCCTGTACTATCATCAATGAATGTAACAAAATACCGAGCATGTCCCAATGATTCTATTCTTGACGGTCCCCAAACGTCAGTATGTATCAGTTCTAATTTTGTTGTACATCTTTCAGACTTCTTAGGAAACGGCAATGCAGTCATTTTTCCTTGTAAACATATGTCACACGGTTCTAATTTCTTTTCTTCATTAATCTTGATTCCAACAGCTAATCCTTTTCTTGAAATTTCTAACAAATCTTCTTTATTTAAATGACCTAGACGATGATGCCATAACTTCAAACTTGCTGAATTATTATTTACTGCCGCATTCGTTTGATCTTCACTGCCACAAACATAATATAAATTTCCAACTCTTTGTGCCAACAATTTTATCTCGCCGTCTTTTCCAAAAATAGTTGCATCACTTTTAGAAAAACTGACAGTATTTCCGTGATCCGTAATCCTCGCAACAGATAACAGATTAGTTCTTAATTCTTTTATTAATAGTGTATCATTGAGTTTCACCGACCTGTTTGCTTTTCCATCTGTAGTAAAAATACGAGCAGTTCCTTTTGCTATAATTTCAGTTTGCGCATCGCTAGCTAACAAAACATTTCCGTTTGTCGCCGTCATATTGATGAATGCTGCTTCATTATTACACATATGAGATGTGCAGCCACTATCTAAACACCATCGATTATCACTTGGTACTTGCTTCGTATGTAGAGCTTCTTCTGTTACTCGAAACGCATCTTCGATTTGAGACTCAACTTTTGATGAATATTCTTGCTTAGAATCACTTGCTCTGTCTGGACAATCAGCTGCTTTGTGCCCAACTTTATTGCAGATGAAACAATTATATTTGAAAGGCTGGTTTAAATTACCATCGTTTCTGCGTAGACCTCCTTGATATCCACCTCTTTGATATCCACTTCCATCTGTTGTGGTAAGAAGTAACTATGTTTTTACAGCTAACTTAATTTCGCTTTGGAATTTATTAGTAGGATCCTTATAAATTTGTGTACAATTCGACTGGTTAATGAGTTCTGTAGTTTTTGAAACATATTCTTTCTTAGGAAGGATAGTCACCGTGTTACCTTTGTCAGCTTTTCTTAAAATTAGCTCTATATTTAAAAGTGTTGATTTTACTTCTTTTATTAATTTGATTTCTGACTTATCCGTAATCCTCGCAACAGATAACAGATTAGTTCTTAATTCTTTTATTAATAGTGTATCATTGAGTTTCACCGACCTGTTTGCTTTTCCATCTGTAGTAAAAATACGAGCAGTTCCTTTTGCTATAATTTCAGTTTGCGCATCGCTAGCTAAAAAAACATTTCCGTTTGTCGCCGTCATATTGATGAATGCTGCTTCATTATTACACATATGAGATGTGCAGCCACTATCTAAACACTATCGATTATCACTTGGTACTTGCTTCGTATGTAGAGCTTCTTCTGTTACTCGAAACGCATCTTCGATTTGAGTCTCAACTTTTGATGAATATTCTTGCTTAGAATCACTTGCTCTGTCTGGACAATCAGCTGCTTTGTGCCCAACTTTATTGCAGATGAAACAATTATATTTGAAAGGCTGGTTTAAATTACCATCGTTTCTGCGTAGACCTCCTTGATATCCACCTCTTTGATATCCACTTCCATGATACCCACTTCCATGATATCCACTTCCATGGTATCCACTTCCATGATACCCACCTCTATGATATCCATTTCCTTGATTCTTACTTCCTTGATGCTTACTACTTTGATACGGTTTAAAATTTGTAAAGTTTTGATTGACTAACATAACCTCTGAATCATCCATGTCACGTTGATTTTGAGCATCATACTTTTCAATAACTTTTTCTCGAAGTATATCCGGCTTGGGCAATTCATTTTGAGACTCCATAGCACATCTGAACATCTCAAAACTTAATGGCAATGCATTAAGAAGTAATGTTGATTGTAAATCATCATGCATTTCGACTCCCATAGCTGACAACTTTGCTATTATATCGAAAAACTCCATCAGTTGAGTATGAAAATCACCGTTTTCTGTTATCTTGTAAGATGTTACACGTTTGAGTAAACTTGCTCGTTTCACCGCCCCCGTAGAAGCATATTCTGACTTTAACTTGTCCCAAATTTGTTTTGAAGTTTTTAAACCTTTTACCATTCGTAATAAACTCGGATCTATAGCAATTATTAAATCTGACTTGGCTTTAGCATCTTCTTCGTACCACTTTTCAACACTTTCAGCTGACGTATTACCACCTTCAACCAACTCGGGTTTTGGTTTCTTGCCATTCACATATGCCCATGTACTATTTTTAACCATTACAGCTTCAATCTGCATGGCCCACGTATCATAATTTCCCTTTGTAAGAGGCTTGATTGTACTTGATGACAAAGACATTTTTTTAACTCTTTTTCTTTTTTACTCTTTTTACTTTTCACTCAATTTTCCCAGCGGTCTGGGCCCATAACCTGATAAATATTAAGTTCAGTTCTAGTTTTTTTAACGTTTTATTTAAATCACAATTACAGAAAGAAAAAAATATGTCATCTTGTTTTTTTTATTTATTATTAACAACTGACAAAATAATCTAATAATGTTTCTATGACGAATAAAAATAATTTAATAATTAATATTAATGAACAAATGCAAATAGCACCAAAGTGCAAAGATTTGAATTAATCACTTAACATTACTTTTTTGTTTAAAATTATAATACTTTAAAATTAAGGTGGAGGGATGTTATGTATTCCAATAGGTATTACATAATTAGTTAGGTAGTAAATTAATACTGTACAATGAATTGAGTTTTAGTTTTAGTTTATTGCAAAGTATGAAAAAAACGGTCATAAAACTAATCGTAGTTTTTATTTAAAACTTAGACTGTAACAGGAACAATAAAAATAAAAGAATAGTTACTTCTTACCACAACAGATTTATTCAGTGGATGTACATTTCGAGAGCTAAGCTCCCATCTTCAGCAAAATTTAATTTAATTTAGTGTTTTGCTGAAGATGGGAGCTAAGCTCTCGAAATATACATCCACTGAATAAATCTGTTGTGGTAAGAAGTAACTATGTTTTTACAGCTAACTTAATTTCGCTTTGGAATTTATTAGTAGGATCCTTATAAATTTGTGTACAATTCGACTGGTTAATGAGTTCTGTAGTTTTTGAAACATATTCTTTCTTAGGAAGGATAGTCACCGTGTTACCTTTGTCAGCTTTTCTTAAAATTAGCTCTATATTTAAAAGTGTTGATTTTACTTCTTTTATTAATTTGATTTCTGACTTATTGTGTTTTGTTTTTGGTTGTGATTTAGTGATGACGTTGTTAAGTTCCGATTTTAATGTTTTTGTTGTTTATTTCTAAGGAATCAATGATCATTTCACAATATTAATAGCTAACATTTCTTTTTCTTCATTTACATTAACCTGTGGACTGTATTTTAGGCCTTTAATAAAAGTGTTATTTGACATTCACTAAATTTGTGTTGAGATAGGTTAACTACTCTAGGGTAAAAATTATGAGATATCACATCAGTTATAGAATTATTTTTGAAATTTTGTCTCTGTTTAATATTAGATAATTTTGACAATTTTTGGTATTGTTTTAAATATTGTCGATGTAATATCCTCACGTATTTCTCTATCTAAAATATCAAATTCTATATTACTGAATTTAAATAGTAATTCTGTGTGGATTAGTTTGAGATGTAGGTTTAATTACCATATACTTTGGATGCACATTACGTTTTAAACACTCTTTATTAAACCAGATATGATTATTGCTGCACTTTTTCGAATTTAGTAAAAGTCTTTAATAAAGGTTAACGAGTTTTGCCTTTCCGGCGTTTAAAATAATTTGCACTGATTTTTTTACTCGGCACGTGGTACACCATGATTAATAAAAACCCGGGTCGCAGTGCCAAAACCCTGCCGACAATATAGTGTATTTGCTAATATAGGCAGTGTGGCTTTATTATGCGAACATAAGTTGGTTTTTTGGGCAAAACAAAAAATTTGACTCCTTAATACACCCCTTAAAAGAACATTTTTTTCTCAGTTGCAATATTATTATCAATCCGGTCCTGTCGGGCCGATTTTATTAAAATTTTTGGAGCACTTTTTAATAGCTATTAAAGGGTTAAATTTCAATTTTCAAACGATTCTGAGAATTCTTTAGGTATTTTTGGGCTCAAAAACTTTTTTCAACCCCTAAGAACTACCCTTAAAATGGTCCGATTAGGCCCATTTTAAATAGGGTTCTTGCGGTGGTGGATTCCAACATGTGGACCAAATTTCGTAAAAATCAATTGACTCTTTCGAAAGTTATAGCGCACACACACACACATATATATATATATATAAACATTTTTAAAAATGGTGCCAAAGTGTTTAGAAGGTTATGAAACGTTGAGAAATTTTGGTCCGACCCCTAGGTCCCGCCATCCGACCAACGCCAATAGTGTATGTTGCCATATGGCAAATACACTAATAACAAGTAATCAAAAACACTTGAAAATTCTACAAATAATTGTTTATTTCGACTCGACGATCGTTTCGAACAATAAGTTGATAGCACTAATTCCTTATCTTGTTCACAATTTGCATTGATTGAATGTGGCGACGCCAAATTGTTCAAATTAACCGTTTTGAACGAATTGCTGAAGTCGCTGGGTGTTGTGATAGATTCAAGTGTCGATTTATATCTGACTTATTTTAGTTTAATAAATTTACAATAAAATAATGATTACATAAAGTGTACAATTGGCATAAGTATTTACATAATCTAAGACTATAATAATAATTCTCTACATCTCCCTTTTTCAAAAAAATAAAATAATTTTCTTTGTATAAAAAAATAAATTGATATTTCTCTATAATGAAGCACAATATCTTTGTACTGGTTTAACTTCTCGACCATATCTAGTTATATATTTATTTCCATTTTCATTTTCTGTTTTCATAATTTTAACATTCGGTCTGTTTTCGTGATTATCATGTTTTTGAGTAAATGAATTATTTGTGTCAAATGAATAATTTCTTGGAGGATTAAAATTAGTTTTATTATAATAACTCGTATTAATATCAGATCGATTTCTCCTTATAATTTCTTTAGATTTTAAATCCATTAATACAATAGATCTCGGTGTGTTATAGAATTTTATTATTTTTGCAGGTTTCCATGTTTTAGTATCTAATTTTATCAAAATAAAATACTCGGTCGTTAATTTTAAAATTGCATTGTCTTACACGAGCATTTTTGTCATGAAATAATTTGGTTTTTTGTTTGTAAGTTTGTGAAAATTCATCAAAATTCTTAACAATCTTTGGTATCATTTTAATTAAATTTAATTTTAAACATGTAGTTAAACCCAAAAACGGTGTTGTATTAGAAACAGTGACTATAAACGTCTCAACTGAAAACACTTTGCACCAACATATTAACAGTTCCGTAGTTTTTTATTTTAGTGCCACCATATACATGCAATATTATTTTATTTTCTTTTAAATTTATAGTTTTATTTTTTAGGGATTTTTTAATAATATTATAAAATTCATTGGGTATTAAATTTACATCAGAACCTGTACCTATCTAATTTAAAATTAATAGACTTATTTTCGACTTTCAACATTTTAGTCCATTATCTTGGATAATGGTTTTTATTAGTAATTTGATCACTGTAATATTCCTCGTCAATGTCAAAATCGATATTATGATTATTATGACACATTTTAGCAAAATGATTAAATTTATTACATTTTTGGCATTGCTTATACCCATTGTTGGACATTTATACTTTTTGTGACTATAGCTACATCTCTTACATTTAAAATTTCTTATTATTCCTTCCTGATTACCTTGTTGATTTGTGTTCCTTTCTTCATTTCCTTGTTCTATCTTCTTACTTGACCCGTTTATGCTGTCTTTTTCCCTCCTTATTTGATTAATTTCTGCTTTATCTCCATGAATTTCTTGCGTCTGTTATCTTGTAATCTCCGCGATTCTGAATTTCTGAATAGCATCGTTTAATGAAATATTGCCCGTTTAATTATGTTATCCAGTGTTTCTGCATTTGTTGCTCCTAAGACTATTTTGTCTCTTAAAATTTCTTCGGAGTCTTTAATTTCGCAGTCCTGCACTAATATCTTGTAGTCTGTTAAAAAGGTGTCATATGGTTAATTTTCTTTTTGATATCTCAAATAAAACAGAAATCTGGAGTGCAAAACATTCTTTTTTGGATTGCAATATTTTTGAAATGCATGCAGCACTTTTTCAATCTTCTTATCGTCCCCTTCTGCATAAGTGAACGTATCATGTAATTCAGCTTCTTCTGTTCCAATTAAATTCAGCAAAATGGCCACTTGTCTCTCTTCTGGTTGTTTGTTGTATATAGTAGCCGTCATGTAGATACTAAAAGCGTTGCTAAATTTCTTCCAATTTTCACTAAGGTTCCCATTTAAAATTAGACTTTTTTTTTTACTTTTTTGACTGCGCCATGTGATAGATTCAAGTGTCGTTTTATATCTCATTTATTTTAGTTTAATAAATTTACAATAAAATAATGATTACATAAAGTGTACAACTGGTATAAGTATTTACATAATCTAAGACTATAATAATAATTCTCTACAGGTGTAGGTTTAGTATTGAATCTGCCCTGACTTCGTGTTACTGCGAAAAAAATTTCCAAATGATCTTGGTTTATTTTTCGCGCTAATAAATACTCAAACCCCTCAGTTTTCAAATCCATCCATAAATTTAAAAATGAATTAAGTGTTATCTGCCAATTTTTTAATGACGGGAGTATTTTCTGGCCAAATTTAATTTTTCTCAAATCTCTTATGGACTTCTTCCGAAAGACATGTTGAGAGGTGCTTGTAACGGCGCAACGAAGTGGTTTACCCGCAGTCATTGGCATTTACCGAATCAAACAATTTATCAAAAAATATCAGACAGGTACTTACTCGTATCTTTAGGATTTTGATCACTGTGGCCTGCTCCTAAAATTAAAAAAAAGAAATGTATTATTTATGAGGAAGAAGCATTACGTATTAAAACATTAAACGATAATACTGTCAACAATCGCATGTATAAAGCAACCCGTTGACTGAAGACTTGAGAAGCATATTTCACTTTCATTATTGTTATTTCATTAGGAACCATATGAGAGTATGTTATTTTTATATATTCGCTCACAATTACACTACACTAGGCTCCAACTGAAATACTTCTTATAAATTTATAACTATAAAATATGAGAGAATAGATTACTTTCAGTTATAACCTCTGTATTTATAACATTTCAATGATAACTAACTACGACTGTCACATCAAACTACTAAATAATAATAATAATAATAATAATAATACTTTATTGCTCCAAAGACAAAAAATATTGTATAGGAGAAGTCAGTATGACAATCAAGCTATAAAAAAAAATTACATATTAAAAAAATCCTCAACAGAGTAAAAACATTTATCAGAAAGAAAAGCCTTAAGTTTTCTTTTGAACTGTCGACAACTAGCAACGTTTTTTATTTCGTGAGGAATATGATTAAATATCCTAGCACAACAATATAAGGGACTTTTCAAGTAGAGTGTTAAGTTAGGTCTAATGCTTCTTAAATTGTTCTTATTTCTTGTACTGTATTGATGACCAAGAAAATCAAAATTGTTGTAGTTGTTCCTGGCAAAGATAGCAGCTTTATAAATATATACAGATGGCACTGTTAACAATTTCTGTTCAATAAAAATATTACGGCAGGTGTCTCGTGATCTAAGATTAAAAATTATTCTTAAGGCTTTCTATCAACCTGCATCTTGTTACTACCAGCATGCATAAATAAATTTACCACATTCTTCCGCTCTACGACCATATTCTGAAGGGGTCACAGTCGCCCTAATAAGGTAGACCTTTTATTTAGAATAGGACATTGTGACCAGGATTGTGGCAGTTATTCACACCTAAACAGAATAAACGTTATACAAAGTTCAATGTGTCAATGTGAAACTGGTGAAGGAAACATATACAACCATTATCTCTGCATATACCATATCCTATTCCTGTGTCCACTTTACTCTCACAGAAGACACAACCTAACAAGTAAATATTAACATACCTACAATGGTGAACTAATTGAGACGATGGTATCCAGGTTCTAAAGTTGCATGTAGTATTGACTAATATAAACCTATCAGCTTTTAAAAAATCTTCGATGTAGATTTTACACCATTGACTTACTTAATTTTCCAAGTGCTCTAAAAGTTGCTAATACCAGAGATAAGAGTTCTAATACTCTTTGGCTAATGTCATAGTGTGTCGCTTGTTCCATAGGTAATTTTATTGATTGAAGTGAAATATAAATTAAAAAAATGAAAGGAACGAAAATAATTGCTTGTGGTTTAACACAAATGTGCAGATTATGTCTATCGCATGATAACATCACTACGTCTGGCGTATGTTTGTTTTCATCAGAATCGGCAAACGAAATAGTCAATATAATAATGGAATGTACTCCAGTTCATGTAAGTAGAACATTTTTCATGTAATGGATAATAATGTACGTATGGTAAAAATCAAATCTATATGCGTACACTAAACAGCTCAGTTATTCAGAATGTATTTTGTTGTGATACAGACTTTTACATTTATCTAACACAAATATAACTTATAAAAGATAAATGAAAGAATCCGTACATATTACAACAAAATAAGGTTTTTTTTCTATATTGTAGATTTTAGCAAATGTTCTTATATTGATTTTTTCACACTATAGAAAAGTCAGCTCTATTAAGCTAGCAGGCACTCGGCGGCGGCACCATATCAGACCTATCAGGTCATTTGTAGCTTTTTTGTTACGCTGGTCCCATTTTTGTAGCTCTTATCAGTTCCGAGAAAAACGCGAAACTGCTAGCTTAAATTTCAATTGTAGCGGCACAAGGTCGGACTCGGCTAGTCTTTTGTAGCTTTTTTGTTACGCTGGTCCCATTTTTGTAGCTCTTACTAGTTCCGAGAAAAACGCGAAACTGCTAGCTTAAATTTCAATTGTAGCGGCACAAGGTCGGACCCGGCTAGTCTTTTGTAGCTTTTTTGTTACGCTGGTCCCATTTTTGTAGCTTTTACCAGTTCCGAGAAAAACGCGAAACTGCTAGCTTAAATTTCAATTGTAGCGGCACAAAGTCGGACCTGGCTAGTCTTTTGTAGCTTTTTTGTTACGCTGGTCCCACTTTTGTAGCTTGGTTGAGAAGGCCCCCGGGACGCGCATCTTGAAATCCGTCCAATATCTGGTGGCTAACTTTTTCCGGAAAATCTTTGCATTATTTTATAAAGCTTGCAGATTATCGACAAATGTTTATTCTCTCCAACATGAATATGTTCCAAGTTCGCTGATCGTGCTTCCGGCACAACCGAAGCTTTCGTTTTTTTTGTAAATTTTTTGTAGCTTTCTTGCTCCGGTGATATCACTTACGTAATCTTCAAATATTCGGAGAAAGACGGCGAAAATATGCTACGATATATTTTACTTAGCGAGAAAAAAGTGAACCTCGGATATTTTGCGTAGCGGCGCAATACCGGGCCCAACTACTTTGTTGGAACTTTTTTGTAGCTTTTTTGTTACATTTATAGCGTATTAGTGGGTTAAGCCTGTCTCCGTCAGGCGTAGTTGAAGTTCAATTATTCAAAATAACATTTTTCTTTTAGATTGGTATAACATGTAACTTAACATATATTTTAGAAGACCCCCTTAAGTTATGTCCCGTTGACCTAGGAAGTCTAAATGAATGGGTCAAATTCAAATCTGCAGGGTCCTGAGTTGAAGTTCCACGCTGGGCGAATAATTATTTTTTAATGGTTTTATAATTACCTATACATGTTAAAAAACTTACATGAATTAATTAATTAGTACCTGGGAGACCGAGCTTTGCTAGGAGAGTTCAATAAACATGGTATTAATTTGCTGTGATTTTTAAAATAGTGTACAAAAATCTATACGTTTTTTAATTAATTTTTTTCTCATTTAAAATAACAATGAACCAACAAATAAAACATTTCAAACAATAAAAAAATACCGTTAATTTGTGCCGCTACAATTGAAATTTAAGCTAGCAGTTTCGCGTTTTTCTCGGAACTGGTAAGAGTTACAAAAATGGGACCAGTGTAACAAAAAAGCTACAAAAGACTAGCCGGGCCCAACCTTGTGCCGCTTGTAACATACCAAGTGGCTTACCCCCCCACTCCACTAGGCAGTGTGTGACTTGTTAGAATCGGCGAGAGGGTAGTAGGCCAGCAACCATAGTAGAGGCTGGTACTGACTGCAAAGTATTCAATGAATAAATAAAAAAGTGTTTGTTAAAATTGAGAGTTGTGTTTTCTTAATTTGTAACGAACCCTGAGACGTTGCAAATTGGCGCCCAACGTGGGACAAAGTGATTTTTTCAAAATCACAAATCGAATTGGGGCATTTGATTATTGCGTCGTCATAAACGGGCGGCACAAAAGAATAGTGAAACAGTGGCAGCCATCGTAAGTACGAGAAACGAAGACGGACTGCGCACGCATCCAAGCCGAGAGTAGACAGCCGAACGACTCATTCGGGTCGTGTCGAGGGAACCGAGAGACGCTATCGCTGCACACGCATTGGGACAGCGCGGAGATTGCCGAATCGTCCGTTCGTGATACATCGAGGGGTCAACGACACCATCAATGTCAACAGCTGACAGTGACAGCTAAGTCTAAATATTATTGTCTAAGTTTGAAGTAAGGTTAGTGAAATCCTAGTGTATTGTGGCATACCCAGTGCTTTGGGAAAATATTTTATGTATTATTGCCGGTTCGCAGTGAGGTATAAAGAGTATTTAACGGGTATTGTGACAGATTTGTCAAATTTATGTGCGCCTATTTTATAGGTATCGTGAAGTACTCACTATCGCATTGTTTGTATTTGACATAATTATATTGTATGTAAGCTAAGCGTATTCATTCCAAGAAATTTAAATAACATGGCGACGAATGGCGATGTAAACAAATCAACTCCCTTGGTGGAATCTTCCGAAAATGGGGGGGCAAATAGCATTTTATTAGCACTAACGAGTCAGTTTAAGCTACTTAACGACAGTATATCATTGCTAAATTCGAGCCTATCAGAAAAACTTGACAAAACAAATGAAAAAAGCAACACCGTTGCACAAAAAGCTATCGTATTAGAAAGAAAATTAGAAACGCGCTCGCCAAGTAACAGCGGGGTTTTCGAAAATAAATATAATAGGTATGACGCAGATTTAAACAGACTGCCGCGATTTACAAATAATTTCAGAGAGGTTCACCCAGTGGAATTCATCCAGGCTTTGGAAAAACATTTTTTTAAATACGACCTCGCGGAATCCGAGCAGATCGAGATTGCCGTTGAGTTATTAAATCCCAGTATTCGCCAACGATTTTCTTTGGTAGAAAATCAAGTTGACGATTTTGAAAAATTTAAAAATTGGTTTTTGAATGAATTTTGGTCGCACCGAATCCAAAATCAAATTAAAGCTAATTTTATAAAAGGAATGTACGATCCCAAAATTGGAGGATACGCTGACCATTTCCTATATTGGCACCAACAAATAAAATATTTAAACACCCTTTTTACTGACGCCGAATTCATCCAATTCATTTTCGCCCATTTCCCGGCGGAGGGCCCGTATGATTTGTTCGTGGATGAAATCACGGATTTGTCGAGGGCACTACGCAAATTGGAACGGGTAGATGAACGACTAAGGGCGCGCACGGGCGGTAATCCGGGTAGACTAGCAAACAACTACGTACATAACGAAGCACCGGGGACGTTACAACCAAATAGATCTCAAATTCGTGGTACAAACGCGACACAGCCGCGAGGCACGAGGTTCTCACCACCCGCGACAAACAACACCCCGAACTGGCGTACGAATAATATAAATATCGAACGTCCCGAAATAGATATTCCAGACCCGAGTAATTCCCAGACAAATAATAATACCGGGTGTCCGGAAAACTAATGAAGCCGTCACGGCATTTAGTGTCCACCCCGTGTCGGTTACCATATAGTGGGGATACACGAACCAATTGCACGAATTTGACGATTCAAAACAACCCCTCGGACGACCTACTGGTAGATAGCGAACCCGAAAACAATGACTCGCGAAATACTAGATTACCAATTATTAATTTTACTATAGAGTCCATATCCGATGGATTGTTGATTGATTCGGGCAGTGAGGTAACTGCCATTTCAGACGAATTGTGGCGCCGGCTCCAAACGTTGGAACATAAATTTCCGGTGTTGCCAGTGACGGGTATCAGAGTTACTACTGCCGCGGGAAAGAAAACCAAACCAATAAAATTACAAGTATTCTTGAACGTAACGTTCGATGGCACGACGGAGCTCGATATTCCGTGTCTGGTGATAGAGTCATTGAACTTTCCTATGATTATCGGGATGGACTGGATATCGAAACACTCTTGCAAACTGGATTTTCAAAATAGCCGGTTCTTTGTCAATTATGGGTCGCGCGAGTATAGGATCCCGCTAAAGAATATGACAAGTAGTGAGGCGCGAAAGTTTAGTGGCTTGCGGTGTTGCGCATCGCGGGGTCGCGATCTAAACGACATTTTGAACCTAATAACCGATAGTGCTGATAACAAAGAAAGCAACGCGATTGACGGGGGAGTATCACTTACAGAAAAAACAGCTCGATTAGACACTATTCCAAATGGGGCCAGGGAAACATTGGACGGTTTCATGTATCGGTATCGTAACGTATTTTCGGATCGCCCTGGGAGAGTAAAAGATTTTACATGTAAATTGAGGCTATCGAATAGTATCCCTTTCGTAAAAAAGCCTTACCCCATACCTTTTTCAAAAAGAGAGGCAGTGAACGAGGAAATTAAAAAAATGATAGAGTGGGACGTCATAACGCCATCTTCGTCCTCTTTTTCCAATCCGATAGTGACAGTGATTAAAAAAGACGGTTCGATCCGCCTATGTTTGGATGCTCGTCATTTAAATCAATTATTGATACCTGATCGCGAGGCGCCGTTGGCTAAGTTTTTGAGTTCGCTCGACCTAAGTGCCAGCTATTGGCAAATACCGCTGGACGAGGAGAGTCGTCAATATACGGCCTTTTTGGTAAACGGTCACAGTTTTGAATTTAAGGTTTTGCCTTTCGGGCTGTCCGTGTCGGTTGCGGTGTTTATTAAATGCCTGGATAAAATCCTGGGACCGGAGGTTGCGTCGTTTTGTACAGTTTATGTAGACGATATACTTATAACATCCCGGACCATGGAGGATCACCTCCGACATATTGAACTTATATTGCGTAAATTACAGTCGGCCGGAATGACTATCAAGCTGAAGAAATCAGAATTCTTCAAGGAAAAGATTAAATTCCTAGGCCATATTATATCCCCGACAGGTATTAGTATGGACGAAGAAAAGATAGCGGCTATATTAAAATTTCCGGGTCCGAAATGTAAAAAGGACCTACACGCTACAA
>JAVRKA010001050.1:0-29505 GCA_034508555.1 Venustoraphidia nigricollis | reverse complement strand
GCACCTATACTTGAAATGCCTATCGGCTTCTATATCTGAAATGCCTATCCGCACCTATTTTTAAAATGCCAATCGGCAACTATATCTGAAATGCCTATCAGCACCTATATTTGAAATGCCTATCGGCAACCATATCTGAAATGCCTATCGACACCTATATTTGAAATACCTATCGGCTTCTATATCTGAAATGCCTATCAGTACCTATTTTTAAAATGCCAATCGGTAAGTATATCTGAAATGCCTATTGGCACCTATATCTGAAATGCCTATCGGCACCTATATCTGAAATGCCTATCGGCACCATTTTTTGAAATGCCTATCGGAAACTACATCAGGAATGCCTATCAGCACCTAAATTTGAAATGCCTATCGGCAACCATATCTGGAATGCCTATCGGCACCTATATTTGAAATGCCTATCGGCTTCTATATCTGAAATGCCTATCGACACCAATTTTTGAAATGCCTATCGGAAACTACATCTATCGGCAACCATATCAGGAATGCTCATCGGCACCTATATTTGAAATGTCTATCGGCTTATATATCTGAAATGCCTATCGGCACCTATTTTTAAAATGCCAATCGGCAACTATATCTGAAATGCCTATCGGCACCTATATCTGAAATGCCTATCGGCACCTATTTTTGAAATGCTTATCGGAAACTACATCTGAAATGCCTATCAGCACCTATATTTGAAATGCTTATCGGCAACCATATCTGAAATGCCTATCGACACCTATATTTAAAATCCCTATCGGCTTCTATATCTTAAATGCCTATCGGCACCTATTTTTAAAATGCCAATCGGCAACTATATCTGAAATGCCTATCGGCACCTATAACTGAAATGCCTATCGGCACCAATTTTTGCAATGCCTATCGGAAACTACATCTGAAATGCCTATCAGCACCTATATTTGAAATGCCTATCGGCAACCATATCTGGAATGCTCATCGGCACCTATATTTGAAATGCCTATCGGCGCCTATTTTTAAAATGCCAATCGGCAACTATATCTGAAATGCCTATCGGCACCTATATCTGAAATGCCTATCGGCACTTATTTTTGAAATGCCTATCGGAAACTACATCTGAAATGCCTATCAGCACCTATATTTGAAATGCCTATCGGCAATCATTACTGAAATGCCTATCGACACCTATATTTGAAATACCTATCGGCTTCTATATCTGAAATGCCTATCGGCACCTATTTTTAAAATGCCAATCGGCAACTATATTTGAAATGCCTATCGGCACCTATATCTGAAATGCCTATCGGCACTTATTTTTGAAATGCCTATCGGAAACTACATCTAAAATGCCTATCAGCACCTATATTTGAAATGCCTATCGGCAATCATATCTGAAATGCCTATCGTCACCTATATTTGAAATACCTATCGGCTTCTATATCTTAAATGCCTATCGGCACCTATTTTTAAAATGCCAATCGGCAACTATATCTGAAATGCCTATCGGCACCTATATCTGAAATGCCTATCGGCACCTATTTTTGAAATGCCTATCGGAAACTCCAATTGAAATGCCTATCAGCACCTTTATTTGAAATGCTTATCGGCAACCATATCTGAAATAGCTATCGACACCTATATTTGAAATCCCTATCGGCTTCTATATCTGAAATGCCTATCGGCACCTATTTTTAAAATGCCAATCGGCAACTATATCTGAAATGCCAATCGGCACCTATATCTGAAATGCCTATCGGCACCTATTTTTGAAATGCCTATCGGAAACTACATCTGAAATGCCTATCAGCACCTATATTTGAAATGCCTATCGGCAACCATATCTGGAATGCCTATCGGCGCCTATATTTGAAATGCCTATCGGCCTCTATATCTAAAATGCCTATTAGGCACCTATTTTTAAAATGCCAATCGGCAACTATATCTGAAGTGCCTATCGGCACCTATATCTCAAATGCCTATCGGCACCTATTTTTGAAATGCCTATCGAAAACTACATCTGAAATGCCTATCAGCATTTATATTTGAAATGCCTATCGGCAACCACATCAGAAATGCCTATCGGCACCTATATCTGAAATGCCCTACGGCATTTATATCTGAAATGCCGATCGACACCTATATTTGAAATGCCTATCGGCACCTATATTTAAAATGCCTATCGGCAAATATATCTGATATGCCTATCGGCACCTATTTTTTAAATGCCTATCGGAAACTACATCTAAAATGCCTATCGGCACCTATTTTTAAAATGCCAATCGGAAAGTATATCTGAAATGCCTATCGGCACCTATAATTGAAATGCCTATCGGAACCTATTTTTGAAATGCCTATCGGAAACAACATCTGAAATGACTATCAGCACCTATATTTGAAATGCCTATCGGCAACCATATCTGAAATGCCTATCCACACCTGTATTTGAAATACCTATCGGCTTCTATATCTAAAATGCCTATCGGCACCTATTTTTAAAATGCCAATCGGCAACTATATCTGAAATGCCTATCGGCACCTATATCTGAAATGCCTATCGGCACCAACTTTTGAAATGCCTATCGGAAACTCCATCTGAAATGCCTATCAGCAACTATATTTGAAATGCCTATCGGCAACAATATCTAAAATGCCTATCGGCACCTATATTTGAAATGCCTATCGGGTTCTATATTATCTAAAATGCCTATTGACACCTATTTTTTAAATGCCAATTGGCAACTATATCTGAAATGCCTATCGGCACCTATATCTGAAATGCCTATCGGTACCTATTTTTGAAATGCCAATAGGAAACTACATCTGAAATGATTATCAGCACTTATATTTGAAATGCCTATTGCAACCATATCTGGAATGCCTATCGGCACCTGTTTTTAAAATGCCAAACGGCAACTATATCTGAAATGCCTATCGGCACCTATATCCGAAATGCCTATCGGCATCAATTTTTTAAATGCCTATCGGAAACTAAATCTAAAATGCCTATCAGCACCTATATTTGAAATGCCTAGCGGTACCTATTTTTGAAATGCCTATCGGAAACTACATCTGAAATGATTATCAGCACTTATATTTGAAATGCCTATCGGCTTCTATATCTGAAATGCCTATCGGCACCTGTTTTTAAAATGCCAAACGGCAACTATATCTGAAATGCCTATCGGCACCTATATCCGAAATGCCTATCGGCATCAATTTTTTAAATGCCTATCGGAAACTAAATCTAAAATGCCTATCAGCACCTATATTTGAAATGCCTATCGGCAACTATATCTGCAATGGCTATCGGCACCTATATTTGAAATGCCTATCGGCTTCTATATCTGAAATGCCTATCGGCACCTATATCTGAAATGCCTATCGGCTTCTATATCTAAAATGCCTATCGGCACCTATTTTTTAAATGCCAATCGGCAACTATATCTGAAGTGCCTATCGGCACCTATATCTCAAATGCCTATCGGCACCTATTTTTGAAATGCCTATCGAAAACTACATCTGAAATGCCTATCAGCATTTATATTTGAAATGCCTATCGGCAACCACATCAGAAATGCCTATCGGCACCTATATCTGAAATGCCCTACGGCATTTATATCTGAAATGACGATCGACACCTATATTTGAAATGCCTATCGGCACCTATATTTTAAATGCCTATCGGCAACTATATCTGATATGCCTATCGGCACCTATATCTGAAATGCCTATCGGCACCTATTTTTGAAATGCCTATCGGAAACTACATCTAAAATGCCTATCGGCACCTATTTTTAAAATGCCAATCGGAAAGTATATCTGAAATGCCTATCGGCACCTATAATTGAAATGCCTATCGGAACCTATTTTTGAAATGCCTATCGGAAACAACATCTGAAATGACTATCAGCACCTATATTTGAAATGCCTATCGGCAACCATATCTGAAATGCCTATCCACACCTGTATTTGAAATACCTATCGGCTTCTATATCTAAAATGCCTATCGGCACCTATTTTTAAAATGCCAATCGGCAACTATATCTGAAATGCCTATCGGCACCTATATCTGAAATGCCTATCGGCACCAACTTTTGAAATGCCTATCGGAAACTCCATCTGAAATGCCTATCAGCACCTATATTTGAAATGCCTATCGGCAACCATATCTGGAATGCCTATCGGCACCTATATTTGAAATGCCTATCGGGTTCAATATCTGAAATGCCTATCGACACCTATTTTTAAAATGCCAATTGGCAACTATATCTGAAATGCCTATCGGCACCTATATCTGAAATGCCTATCTGTACCTATTTTTGAAATGCCTATCGGAAACTACATCTGAAATGATTATCAGCACTTATATTTGAAATGCCTATCGGCAATCATATCTGGAATGCCTATCGGCACCTATGCCGATAGGCATTTCAGATATGGTTGCCGATAAACATTTCAAATATAGGTGCTGATAGGCATTTCAGATGTAGTTTCCGATAGGCATTTCAAAAATAGGTGCCGATAGGCATTTCAGATATAGGTGCCGATAGGCATTTCAGATATAGTTGCCGATTGGCATTTTAAAAATAGGTGCCGATAGGCATTTCAGATATATAAGCCGATAGGCATTTCAAATATAGGTGCCGATGAGCATTCCTGATATGGTTGCCGATAGGCATTTCAAATATAGGTGCTGATAGGCATTTCAGATGTAGTTTCCGATAGGCATTTCAAAAATTGGTGTCGATAGGCATTTCAGATATAGAAGCCGATAGGCATTTCAAATATAGGTGTCGATAGGCATTCCAGATATGGTTGCCGATAGGCATTTCAAATATAGGTGCTGATAGGCATTCCTGATTTAGTTTCCGATAGGCATTTCAAAAAATGGTGCCGATAGGCATTTCAGATATAGGTGCCGATAGGCATTTCAGATATAAGTGCCAATAGGCATTTCAGATATACTTACCGATTGGCATTTTAAAAATAGGTACCGATAGGCATTTCAGATATAAAAGCCGATAGGTATTTCAAATATAGGTGTCGATAGGAATTTCAGATATGGTTGCCGATAGGCATTTCAAATATAGGTGCTGATAGGCATTTCAGATGTAGTTTCCGATAGGCATTTTAAAAATAGGTGCCGATAGGCATTTCAGATATAGGTGCCGATAGTCATTTCAGATATAGTTGCCAATTGGCATTTAAAAAATAGTTGCCGATAGGCATTTCAGATATAGAAGCCGATAGGCATTTCAAATATAGGTGCCGATAGGCATAGCAGATATTGTTGCCGATAGGCATTTCAAATATAGGTGCTGATAGGCATTTTAGATGTAGTTTCGGATAGGCATTTCAAAAATTGATGCCGATAGGCATTTCGGATATAGGTGCCGATAGGCATTTCAGATATAGTTGCCGATTGGCATTTTAAAAATAGGTGCGGATAGGCATTTCAGATATAGAAGCCGATAGGCATTTCAAGTATAGGTGCCGATAGGCATTCCAGATATGGTTGCCGATAGGCATTTCAAATATAGGTGCTGATAGGCATTTCAGATGTAGTTTCCGATAGGCATTTCAAATATAGGTGCTGATAGGCATTTCAGATGTAGTTTTCGATAGGCATTTCAAAAATAGGTGCCGATAGGCATTTCAGATATAGGTGCCGATAGTCATTTCAGATATAGTTGCCAATTGGCATTTAAAAAATAGGTGCCGATAGGCATTTCAGATATAGAAGCCGATAGGCATTTCAAATATAGGTGCCGATAGGCATTGCAGATATAGTTGCCGATAGGCATTTCAAATATAGGTGCTGATAGGCATTTTAGATGTAGTTTCCGATAGGCATTTCAAAAATTGATGCCGATAGGCATTTCGGATATAGGTGCTGATAGGCATTTCAGATATAGTTGCCGATTGGCATTTTAAAAACAGGTGCCGATAGGCATTTCAGATATAGAAGCCGATAGGTATTTCAAATATAGGTGTCGATAGGCATTTCAGATATGGTTGCCGATAGGCATTTCAAATATAGGAGCAGATAAGCATTTCAGATGTAGTTTCCGAAAGGCATTTCAAAAATATATGCCGATAGGCATTTCAGATATAGGTGCCGATAGGCATTTCAGATATAGTTGCCGATTGGTATTTTAAAAATAAGTGCCGATAGGCATTTCAGATATAGAAGCCGATAGGCATTTCAAATATAGGTGCCGACAGGCATTCCAGATATGGTTGCCGATAGGCATTTCAAATATAAGTGCTGATAATCATTTCAGATGTAGTTTAAGATAGGCATTTCAAAAATAGGTACCGATAGGCATTTCAGATATAGGTGCCGATAGGCATTTCAGATATAGTTGCCAATTGGAATTTTAAAAATAGGTGTCGATAGGCATTTCAGATATTGAACCCGATAGGCATTTCAAATATAGGTGCCGATAGGCATTCCAGATATGGTTGCCGATAGGCATTTCAAATATAGGTGCTGATAGGCATTTCAGATGGAGTTTCCGATAGGCATTTCAAAAGTTTGTGCCGATAGGCATTTCAGATATAGGTGCCGATAGGCATTTCAGATATAGTTGCCGATTGGCATTTTAAAAATAGGTGCCGATAGGCATTTTAGATATAGAAGCCGATAGGTATTTCAAATACAGGTGTGGATAGGCATTTCAGATATGGTTGCCGATAGGCATTTCAAATATAGGTGCTGATAGTCATTTCAGATGTTGTTTCCGATAGGCATTTTAGATATAGAAGCCGATAGGTATTTCAAATACAGGTGTGGATAGGCATTTCAGATATGGTTGCCGATAGGCATTTCAAATATAGGTGCTGATAGTCATTTCAGATGTTGTTTCCGATAGGCATTTCAAAAATAGGTTCCGATAGGCATTTCAATTATAGGTGCCGATAGGCATTTCAGATATACTTTCCGATTGGCATTTTAAAAATAGGTGCCGATAGGCATTTTAGATGTAGTTTCCGATAGGCATTTCAAAAATAGGTGCCGATAGGCATTTCAGATATAGGTGCCGATAGGCATATCAGATATAGTTGCCGATAGGCATTTAAAATATAGGTGCCGATAGGCATTTCAAATATAGGTGTCGATCGGCATTTCAGATATAAATGCCGTAGGGCATTTCAGATATAGGTGCCGATAGGCATTTCTGATGTGGTTGCCGATAGGCATTTCAAATATAAATGCTGATAGGCATTTCAGATGTAGTTTTCGATAGGCATTTCAAAAATAGGTGCCGATAGGCATTTGAGATATAGGTGCCGATAGGCACTTCAGATATAGTTGCCGATTGGCATTTAAAAAATAGGTGCCGATAGGCATTTTAGATATAGAAGCCGATAGGAATTTCAAATATAGGTGCCGATAGGCATTTCAGATATAGAAGCCGATAGGCATTTCAAATATAGGTGCCGATAGGCATTGCAGATATAGTTGCCGATAGGCATTTCAAATATAGGTGGTGATAGGCATTTTAGATTTAGTTTCCGATAGGCATTTCAAAAATTGATGCCGATAGGCATTTCGGATATAGGTGCCGATAGGCATTTCAGATATAGTTGCCGTTTGGCATTTTAAAAACAGGTGCCGATAGGCATTTCAGATATAGAAGCCGATAGGTATTTCAAATATAGGTGTCGATAGGCATTTCAGATATGGTTGCCGATAGGCATTTCAAATATAGGAGCAGATAGGCATTTCAGATGTAGTTTCCGAAAGGAATTTCAAAAATATATGCCGATAGGCATTTCAGATATAGGTGCCGATAGGCATTTCAGATATAGTTGCCGATTGGTATTTTAAAAATAGGTGCCGATAGGCATTTCAGATATAGAAGCCGATAGGCATTTCAAATATAGGTGCCGATAGGCATTGCAGATATAGTTGCCGATAGGCATTTCAAATATAGTTGCCGATAGGCATTCCAGATATGGTTGCCGATAGGCAATTCAAATATAAGTGCTGATAATCATTTCAGATGTAGTTTCCGATAGGCATTTCAAAAATAGATGCCGATAGGCATTTCAGATATAGGTGCCGATAGGCATTTCAGATATAGTTGCCAATTGGCATTTAAAAAATAGGTGTCAATAGGCATTTTAGATAATATAGAACCCGATAGGCATTTCAAATATAGGTGCCGATAGGCATTCCAGATATTGTTGCCGATAGGCATTTCAAATATAGTTGCTGATAGGCATTTCAGATGGAGTTTCCGATAGGCATTTCAAAAGTTGGTGCCGATAGGCATTTCAGATATAGGTGCCGATAGGCATTTTAGATATAGTTGCCGTTTGGCATTTTGAAAATAGGTGCCGATAGGCATTTTAGATATAGAAGCCGATAGGTATTTCAAATACAGGTGTGGATAGGCATTTCAGATATGGTTGCCGATAGGCATTTCAAATATAGGTGCTGATATTCATTTCAGATGTTGTTTCCGATAGGCATTTCAAAAATAGGTTCCGATAGGCATTTCAATTATAGGTGCCGATAGGCATTTCAGATATACTTTCCTAATGGCATTTTAAAAATAGGTGCCGATAGGCATTTTAGATGTAGTTTCCGATAGGCATTTCAAAAATAGGTGCCGATAGGCATTTCAGAAATAGGTGCCGATAGGCATATCAGATATAGTTGCCGATAGGCATTTAAAATATAGGTGCCGATAGGCATTTCAAATATAGGTGTCGATCGGCATTTCAGATATAAATGCCGTAGGGCATTTCAGATATAGGTGCCGATAGGCATTTCTGATGTGGTTGCCGATAGGCATTTCAAATATAAATGCTGATAGGCATTTCAGATGTAGTTTTCGATAGGCATTTCAAAAATAGGTGCCGATAGGCATTTGAGATATAGGTGCCGATAGGCACTTCAGATATAGTTGCCGATTGGCATTTTAAAAATAGGTGCCTAATAGGCATTTTAGATATAGAAACCGATAGGCATTTCAAATATAGGTGCCGATAGGCATTCCAGATATGGTTGCCGATAGGCATTTCAAATATAGGTGCTGATAGGCATTTCAGATGTAGTTTCCGATAGGCATTTCAAAAATAGGTGCCGATAGGCATTTCAGATATAGGTGCCGATTGGCATTTCAGATATAGTTGCCGATTGGCATTTTAAAAATAGGTGCCGATAGGCATTTCACATATAGAAGCCGATAGGGATTTCAAATATAGGTGTCGATAGCTATTTCAGATATGGTTGCCGATAAGCATTTCAAATAAGGGGTCTGATAGGCATTTCAGATGGAGTTTCCGATAGGCATTTCAAAAATAGGTGCCGATAGGCATTTCAGATATAGGTGCCGATAGGCATTTCAGATATAGTTGCCGATTGGCATTTTAAAAATAGGTGCCGATAGGCATTTCAGATATAGAAGCCGTAGGTATTTCAAATATAGGTGTCGATAGGCATTTCAGATATGATTGCCGATAGGCATTTCAAATATAGGTGCTGATAGGCATTTCAGATGTAGTTTCCAATAGGCATTTCAAAAATAAGTGCCGATAGGCATTTCAGATATAGGTGCCGATAGGCATTTCAGATATGGTTGCCGATTGGCATTTTAAAAATAGGTGCCGATAGGCATTTCAGATATAGAAGCCGATAGGTATTTCAAATATAGGTGTCGATAGGCATTTCATATATGATTGCCGATAGGCATTTCAAATATAGGTGCTGATAGGCATTTCAGATGTAGTTTCCGATAGGCATTTCAAAAATAAGTGCCGATAGGCATTTCAGATATAGTTGCCGATTGGCATTTTAAAAATAGGTGCCGATAGGCATTTCAAATATAGGTGCTGATAGGCATTTCAGATGTAGTTTCCGATAGGCATTTCAAAAATTGGTGCCGATAGGCATTTCAGTTATAGGTGCCGATAGGCATTTCAGATATAGTTGCCGATTGGCATTTTAAAAATAGGTGCCGATAGGCATTTCAGATATAGAAGCCGATACGGACTTTAAATATAGGTGTCGATAGGCATTTCAGATATGGTTGCCGATAAGCATTTCAAATATAGGTGCTGATAGGCATTTCAGATGTAGTTTCCGATAAGCATTTCAAAAATAGGTGCCGATAGGCATTTCAGATATAGGTGCCGATAGGCATTTCAGATATAGTTGCCGATTGGCATTTTAAAAATAGGTGCCGATAGGCATTTCAGATATATAAGCCGATAGGCATTTCAAATATAGGTGCCGATGAGCATTCCTGATATGGTTGCCGATAGATGTAGTTTCCGATAGGCATTTCAAAAATTGGTGTCGATAGGCATTTCAGATATAGAAGCCGATAGGCATTTCAAATATAGGTGCCGATAGGCATTCCAGATATGGTTGCCGATAGGCATTTCAAATATAGGTGCTGATAGGCATTTCTGATGTAGTTTCCGATAGGCATTTCAAAAAATGGTGCCGATAGGCATTTCAGATATAGGAGCCGATAGGCATTTCAGATATAGGTGCCAATAGGCATTTCAGATATACTTACCGATTGGCATTTTAAAAATAGGTACTGATAGGCATTTCAGATATAGAAGCCTATAGGTATTTCAAATATAGGTGTTGATAGGCATTTCAGATATGGTTGCCGATAGGCATTTCAAATATAGGTGCTGATAGGCATTTCAGATGTAGTTTCCGATAGGCATTTCAAAAATAGGTGCCGATAGGCATTTCAGATATAGGTGCCGATAGTCATTTCAGATATAGTTGCCAATTGGCATTTAAAAAATAGGTGCCGATAGGCATTTCAGATATAGAAGCCGATAGGCATTTCAAATATAGGTGCCGATAGGCATTGCAGATATAGTTGCCGATAGGCATTTCAAATATAAGTGCTGATAGGCATTTTAGATGTAGTTTCCGATAGGCATTTCAAAAATTGATGCCGATAGGCATTTCGGATATAGGTGCCGATAGGCATTTCAGATATAGTTGCCGATTGGCATTTTAAAAATAGGTGCGGATAGGCATTTCAGATATAGAAGCCGATAGGCATTTCAAGTATAGGTGCTGATAGGCATTCCAGATATGGTTGCCGATAGGCATTTTAAATATAGGTGCTGATAGGCATTTCAGATGTAGTTTCCGATAGGCATTTCAAATATAGGTGCTGATAGGCATTTCAGATGTAGTTTTCGATAGGCATTTCAAAAATAGGTGCCGATAGGCATTTCAGATACAGGTGCCGATAGTCATTTCAGATATAGTTGCCAATTGGCATTTAAAAAATAGGTGCCGATAGGCATTTCAGATATAGAAGCCGATAGGCATTTCAAATATAGGTGCCGATAGGCATTGCAGATATAGTTGCCGATAGGCATTTCAAATATAGGTGCTGATAGGCATTTTAGATGTAGTTTCCGATAGGCATTTCAAAAATTGATGCCGATAGGCATTTCGGATATAGGTGCCGTTAGGCATTTCAGATATAGTTGCCGATTGGCATTTTAAAAACAGGTGCCGATAGGCATTTCAGATATAGAAGCCGATAGGTATTTCAAATATAGGTGTCGATAGGCATTTCAGATATGGTTGCCGATAGGCATTTTAAATATAGGAGCAGATAAGCATTTCAGATGTAGTTTCCGAAAGGCATTTCAAAAATATATGCCGATAGGCATTTCAGATATAGGTGCCGATAGGCATTTCAGATATAGTTGCCGATTGGTATTTTAAAAATAGGTGCCGATAGGCATTTCAGATATAGAAGCCGATAGGCATTTCAAATATAGGTGCCGATAGGCATTCCAGATATGGTTGCCGATAGGCATTTCAAATATAAGTGCTGATAATCATTTCAGATGTAGTTTCGAATAGGCATTTCAAAAATAGGTACCGATAGGCATTTCAGATATAGGTGCCGATAGGCATTTCAGATATAGTTGCCAATTGGCATTTTAAAAATAGGTGTCGATAGGCATTTCAGATATAGAACCCGATAGGCATTTCAAATATAGGTGCCGATAGGCATTCCAGATATGGTTGCCGATAGGCATTTCAAATATAGGTGCTGATAGGCATTTCAGATGGAGTTTCCGATAGGTATTTCAAAAGTTAGTGCCGATAGGCATTTCAGATATAGAAGCCAAAAGGCATTTCAGATATAGTTGCCGATTGGAATTTTAAAAATAGGTGCCGATAGACATTTTAGATATAGAAGCCGATAGGTATTTCAAATACAGGTGTGGATAGGCATTTCAGATATGGTTGCCGATAGGCATTTCAAATATAGGTGCTGATAGTCATTTCAGATGTTGTTTCCGATAGGCATTTCCAAAATAGGTTCCGATAGGCATTTCAATTATAGGTGCCGATTAGCATTTCAGATATACTTTCCGATTGGCATTTTAAAAATAGGTGCCGATAGGCATTTTAGATGTAGTTTCCGATAGGCATTTCAAAAATAGGTGCCGATAGGCATTTCAAATATAGGTGCCGATAGGCATATCAGATATAGTTGCCGATAGGCATTTAAAATATAGGTGCCGATAGGCATTTCAAATATAGGTGTCGATCGGCATTTCAGATATAAATGCCGTAGGGCATTTCAGATATAGGTGCCGATAGGCATTTCTGATGTGGTTGCCGATAGGCATTTCAAATATAAATGCTGATAGGCATTTCAGATGTAGTTTTCGATAGGCATTTCAAAAATAGGTGCCGATAGGCATTTGAGATATAGGTGCCGATAGGCACTTCAGATATAGTTGCCGATTGGCATTTTAAAAATAGGTGCCGATAGGCATTTCAGATATAGAAGCCGATAGGGATTTTAAATATAGGTGTCGATAGGCATTTCAGATATGGTTGCCCATAAGCATTTCAAATAGAGGTGCTGATAGGCATTTCAGATGTAGTTTCCGATAGGCATTTCAAAAATAGGTGCCGATAGGCATTTCAGATATAGGTGCCGATAGGCATTTCAGATATACTTAAAGATTGGCATTTCAAAAATAGATGCCGATAGGCATTTCAGTTATAGGTGCCGATAGGCTTATCAGATATAGTTGCCGATAGGCATTTAAAATAAAAGTGCCGATAGGCATTTCAAATATAGGTGTCGACCGGCATTTCAGATATAAATGCCGAAAGGCATTTCAGATATAGGTGCCGATAGGCATTTCTGATGTGGTTGCCGATAGGCATTTCAAATATAGGTGCTGATAGGCATTTCAGATGTAGTTTTCGATAGGCATTTCAAAAATAGGTGCTGATAGGCATTTCAGATGTAGTTTCCGATAGGCATTTCAAAAATAGGTGCCGATAGGCATTTCAGATATAGGTGCCGATAGGCATTTCAGATATAGTTGCCGATTGGCATTTTAAAAATAGGTGCCGTTAGGCATTTCTGATATATAAGCCGATAGGCATTTCAAATATAGGTGCCGATGAGCATTCCAGATATGGTTGCCGATAGGCATTTCAAATATAGGTGCTGATAGGCATTTCAGATGTAGTTTCCGATAGGCATTTCAAAAACTGGTGCCGATAGGCATTTCAGATATAGGTGCCGATAGGCATTTCAGATATAGTTGCCGATTGGCATTTTAAAAATAGGTGCCGATAGGCATTTCAGATATAGAAGCCGATAGGGATTTTAAATATAGGTGTCGATAGGCATTTCAGATATGGTTGCCGATAAGCATTTCAAATATAGGTGCTGATAGGCATTTCAGATGTAGTTTCCGATAGGCATTTCAAAAATAGGTGCCGATAGGCATTTCAGATATAGGTGCCGATTGGCATTTCAGATATAGTTGCCGATTGGCATTTTAAAAATAGGTGCCGATAGGCATTTCAGATATAGAAGCCGATAGGGATTTCAAATATAGGTGCCGATAGGCATTCCAGATATGGTTGCCGATAGGCATATCAAATATAAGCGCTGATAATCATTTCAGATGTAGTTTCCGATAGGCATTTCAAAAATAGGTACCGATAGGCATTTCAAATATAGGTGCCGATAGGCATTTCAGATATAGTTGCCGATTGGCATTTTAAAAATAGGTGCCGATAGGCATTTCAGATATAGAAGCCGATAGGCATTTCAAATATAGGTGCCGATAGGCATTCCAGATATGGTTGCCGATAGGCATATCAAATATAAGCGCTGATAATCATTTCAGATGTAGTTTCCGATAGGCATTTCAAAAATAGGTACCGATAGGCATTTCAGATATAGGTGCCGATAGGCATTTCAGATATACTTGCCGATTGGCATTTTAAAAATAGGTGCCGATAGGCATTTTAGATGTAGTTTCCGATAGGCATTTCAAAAATAGGTGCCGATAGGCATTTCAGATATAGGTGCCGATAGGCATTTCAGATATAGTTGCCGATTGGCATTTTAAAAATAGGTGCCGATAGGCATTTCTGATATATAAGCCGATAGGCATTTCAAATATAGGTGCCGATGAGCATTCCAGATATGGTTGCCGATAGGCATTTCAAATATAGGTGCTGATAGGCATTTCAGATGTAGTTTCCGATAGGCATTTCAAAAACTGGTGCCGATAGGCATTTCAGATATAGGTGCCGATAGGCATTTCAGATATAGTTGCCGATTGGCATTTTAAAAATAGGTGCCGATAGGCATTTCAGATATAGAAGCCGATAGGGATTTTAAATATAGGTGTCGATAGGCATTTCAGATATGGTTGCCGATAAGCATTTCAAATATAGGTGCTGATAGGCATTTCAGATGTAGTTTCCGATAGGCATTTCAAAAATAGGTGCCGATAGGCATTTCAGATATAGGTGCCGATTGGCATTTCAGATATAGTTGCCGATTGGCATTTTAAAAATAGGTGCCGATAGGCATTTCAGATATAGAAGCCGATAGGGATTTCAAATATAGGTGTCGATAGCTATTTCAGATATGGTTGCCGATATGCATTTCAAATAAAGGTGCTGATAGGCATTTCAGATGTAGTTTCCGATAGGCATTTCAAAAATAGGTGCCGATAGGCATTTCAGATATAGGTGCCGATAGGCATTTCAGATATAGTTGCCGATTGGCATTTTAAAAATAGGTGCCGATAGGCATTTCAGATATAGAAGCCGATAGGCATTTCAAATATAGGTGCCGATAGGCATTCCAGATATGGTTGCCGATAGGCATATCAAATATAAGCGCTGATAATCATTTCAGATGTAGTTTCCGATAGGCATTTCAAAAATAGGTACCGATAGGCATTTCAGATATAGGTGCCGATAGGCATTTCAGATATAGTTGCCGATTGGCATTTTAAAAATAGGTGCCGATAGGCATTTCAGATATAGAAGCCGATAGGCATTTCAAATATAGGTGCCGATAGGCATTCCAGATATGGTTGCCGATAGGCATATCAAATATAAGCGCTGATAATCATTTCAGATGTAGTTTCCGATAGGCATTTCAAAAATAGGTACCGATAGGCATTTCAGATATAGGTGCCGATAGGCATTTCAGATATACTTGCCGATTGGCATTTTAAAAATAGGTGCCGATAGGCATTTTAGATGTAGTTTCCGATAGGCATTTCAAAAATAGGTGCCGATAGGCATTTCAGATATAGGTGCCGATAGGCATATCAGATATAGTTGCCGATAGGCATTTAAAATATATGTGCCGATAGGCATTTCAAATATAGGTGTCGACCGGCATTTCAGATATAAATGCCGAAAGGCATTTCAGATATAGGTGCCGATAGGCATTTCTGATGTGGTTGCCGATAGGCATTTCAAATATAGGTGCTGATAGGCATTTCAGATGTAGTTTTCGATAGGCATTTCAAAAATAGGTGCCGATAGGCATTTCAGATATAGGTGCCGATAGGCACTTTAGATATAGTTGCCGATTGGCATTTTAAAAATAGGCGCCGATAGGTATTTCAGATATAGAAGCCGATAGGCATTTCAAATATAGGCGCCGATAGGCATTCTAGATATGGTTGCCGATAGGCATTTCAAATATAGGTGCTGATAGGCATTTCAGATGTAGTTTCCGATAGGCATTTTAAAAATAGGTGCCGATAGGCATTTCAGATATAGGTGCCGATAGGCCTTTCAGATATAGTTGCCGAATGGCATTTTAAAAATAGGTGCCGATAGGCATTTCAGATATAGAAGCCGATAGGCATTTCAAATATAGGTGCCGATAGGCATTCCAGATATGGTTGCCGATAGGCATTTCAAATATAGGTGCTGATAGGCATTTCAGATGTAGTTTCCGATAGGCATTTCAAAAATTGGTGCCGATAGGCATTTCAAATATAGTTGCCGATTGGCATTTTAAAAATAGGTGCCGATAGGCATTTCAGATATAGAAGCCGATAGGTATTTCAAATATAGGTGTCGATAGGCATTTCAGATATGATTGCCGATAGGCATTTCAAATATAGGTGCTGATAGGCATTTCAGATGTAGTTTCCGATAGGCATTTCAAAAATAGGTGCCGATAGGCATTTCAGATATAGGTGCCGATAGGCATTTCAGATATAGTTGCCGATTGGCATTTTAAAAATAGGTGCCGATAGGCATTTCAGATATAGAAGCCGATAGGCATTTCAAATATAGGTGCCGATAGGCATTGCAGATATAGTTGCCGATAGGCATTTCAAATATAGGTGGTGATAGGCATTTTAGATTTAGTTTCCGATAGGCATTTCAAAAATTGATGCCGATAGGCATTTCGGATATAGGTGCCGATAGGCATTTCAGATATAGTTGCCGTTTGGCATTTTAAAAACAGGTGCCGATAGGCATTTCAGATATAGAAGCCGATAGGTATTTCAAATATAGGTGTCGATAGGCATTTCAGATATGGTTGCCGATAGGCATTTCAAATATAGGAGCAGATAGGCATTTCAGATGTAGTTTCCGAAAGGAATTTCAAAAATATATGCCGATAGGCATTTCAGATATAGGTGCCGATAGGCATTTCAGATATAGTTGCCGATTGGTATTTTAAAAATAGGTGCCGATAGGCATTTCAGATATAGAAGCCGATAGGCATTTCAAATATAGGTGCCGATAGGCATTGCAGATATAGTTGCCGATAGGCATTTCAAATATAGTTGCCGATAGGCATTCCAGATATGGTTGCCGATAGGCATTTCAAATATAAGTGCTGATAATCATTTCAGATGTAGTTTCCGATAGGCATTTCAAAAATAGATACCGATAGGCATTTCAGATATAGGTGCCGATTAGCATTTCAGATATAGTTGCCAATTGGCATTTAAAAAATAGGTGTCAATAGGCATTTTAGATAATATAGAACCCGATAGGCATTTCAAATATAGGTGCCGATAGGCATTCCAGATATTGTTGCCGATAGGCATTTCAAATATAGTTGCTGATAGGCATTTCAGATGGAGTTTCCGATAGGCATTTCAAAAGTTGGTGCCGATAGGCATTTCAGATATAGGTGCCGATAGGCATTTCAGATATAGTTGCCGTTTGGCATTTTGAAAATAGGTGCCGATAGGCATTTTAGATATAGAAGCCGATAGGTATTTCAAATACAGGTGTGGATAGGCATTTCAGATATGGTTGCCGATAGGCATTTCAAATATAGGTGCTGATATTCATTTCAGATGTTGTTTCCGATAGGCATTTCAAAAATAGGTTCCGATAGGCATTTCAATTATAGGTGCCGATAGGCATTTCAGATATACTTTCCTAATGGCATTTTAAAAATAGGTGCCGATAGGCATTTTAGATGTAGTTTCCGATAGGCATTTCAAAAATAGGTGCCGATAGGCATTTCAGATATAGGTGCCGATAGGCATATCAGATATAGTTGCCGATAGGCATTTAAAATATAGGTGCCGATAGGCATTTCAAATATAGGTGTCGATCGGCATTTCAGATATAAATGCCGTAGGGCATTTCAGATATAGGTGCCGATAGGCATTTCTGATGTGGTTGCCGATAGGCATTTCAAATATAAATGCTGATAGGCATTTCAGATGTAGTTTTCGATAGGCATTTCAAAAATAGGTGCCGATAGGCATTTGAGATATAGGTGCCGATAGGCACTTCAGATATAGTTGCCGATTGGCATTTTAAAAATAGGTGCCTAATAGGCATTTTAGATATAGAAGCCGATAGGCATTTCGAATATAGGTGCCGATAGGCATTCCAGATATGGTTGCCGATAGGCATTTCAAATATAGGTGCTGATAGGCATTTCAGATGTAGTTTCCGATAGGCATTTCAAAAATAGGTGCCGATAGGCATTTCAGATATAGGTGCCGATTGGCATTTCAGATATAGTTGCCGATTGGCATTTTAAAAATAGGTGCCGATAGGCATTTCAGATATAGAAGCCGATAGGGATTTCAAATATAGGTGTCGATAGCTATTTCAGATATGGTTGCCGATAAGCATTTCAAATAAGGGGTCTGATAGGCATTTCAGATGGAGTTTCCGATAGGCATTTCAAAAATAGGTGCCGATAGGCATTTCAGATATAGGTGCCGATAGGCATTTCAGATATAGTTGCCGATTGGCATTTTAAAAATAGGTGCCGATAGGCATTTCAGATATAGAAGCCGTAGGTATTTCAAATATAGGTGTCGATAGGCATTTCAGATATGATTGCCGATAGGCATTTCAAATATAGGTGCTGATAGGCATTTCAGATGTAGTTTCCGATAGGCATTTCAAAAATAAGTGCCGATAGGCATTTCAGATATAGGTGCCGATAGGCATTTCAGATATAATTGCCGATTGGCATTTTAAAAATAGGTGCCGATAGGCATTTCAGATATAGAAGCCGGTAGGTATTTCAAATATAGGTGTCGATAGGCATTTCAGATATGATTGCCGATAGGCATTTCAAATATAGGTGCTGATAGGCATTTCAGATGTAGTTTCCGATAGGCATTTCAAAAATAAGTGCCGATAGGCATTTCAGATATAGGTGCCGATAGGCATTTCAGATATAGTTGCCGATTGGCATTTTAAAAATAGGTGCCGATAGGCATTTCAGATATATAAGCCGATAGGCATTTCAAATATAGGTGCCGATGAGCATTCCAGATATGGTTGCCGATAGGCATTTCAAATATAGGTGCTGATAGGCATTTCAGATGTAGTTTCCGATTGGCATTTCAAAAATTGGTGCCGATAGGCATTTCAGTTATAGGTGCCGATAGGCATTTCAGATATAGTTGCTGATTGGCATTTTAAAAATAGGTGCCGATAGGCATTTCAGATATAGAAGCCGATACGGACTTTAAATATAGGTGTCGATAGGCATTTCAGATATGGTTGCCGATAAGCATTTCAAATATAGGTGCTGATAGGCATTTCAGATGTAGTTTCCGATAAGCATTTCAAAAATAGGTGCCGATAGGCATTTCAGATATAGGTGCCGATAGGCATTTCAGATATAGTTGCCGATTGGCATTTTAAAAATAGGTGCCGATAGGCATTTCAGATATATAAGCCGATAGGCATTTCAAATATAGGTGCCGATGAGCATTCCTGATATGGTTGCCGATAGATGTAGTTTCCGATAGGCATTTCAAAAATTGGTGTCGATAGGCATTTCAGATATAGAAGCCGATAGGCATTTCAAATATAGGTGCCGATAGGCATTCCAGATATGGTTGCCGATAGGCATTTCAAATATAGGTGCTGATAGGCATTTCTGATGTAGTTTCCGATAGGCATTTCAAAAAATGGTGCCGATAGGCATTTCAGATATAGGAGCCGATAGGCATTTCAGATATAAGTGCCAATAGGCATTTCAGATATACTTACCGATTGGCATTTTAAAAATAGGTACTGATAGGCATTTCAGATATAGAAGCCTATAGGTATTTCAAATATAGGTGTCGATAGGCATTTCAGATATGGTTGCCGATAGGCATTTCAAATATAGGTGCTGATAGGCATTTCAGATGTAGTTTCCGATAGGCATTTCAAAAATAGGTGCCGATAGGCATTTCAGATATAGGTGCCGATAGTCATTTCAGATATAGTTGCCAATTGGCATTTAAAAAATAGGTGCCGATAGGCATTTCAGATATAGAAGCCGATAGGCATTTCAAATATAGGTGCCGATAGGCATTGCAGATATAGTTGCCGATAGGCATTTCAAATATAGGTGCTGATAGGCATTTTAGATGTAGTTTCCGGTAGGCATTTCAAAAATTGATGCCGATAGGCATTTCGGATATAGGTGCCGATAGTCATTTCAGATATAGTTGCCAATTGGCATTTAAAAAATAGGTGCCGATAGGCATTTCAGATATAGAAGCCGATAGGCATTTCAAGTATAGGTGCCGATAGGCATTCCAGATATGGTTGCCGATAGGCATTTCAAATATAGGTGCTGATAGGCATTGCAGATATAGTTGCCGATAGGCATTTCAAATATAGGTGCTGATAGGCATTTTAGATGTAGTTTCCGGTAGGCATTTCAAAAATTGATGCCGATAGGCATTTCGGATATAGGTGCCGATAGTCATTTCAGATATAGTTGCCAATTGGCATTTAAAAAATAGGTGCCGATAGGCATTTCAGATATAGAAGCCGATAGGCATTTCAAATATAGGTGCCGATAGGCATTGTAGATATAGTTGCCGATAGGCATTTCAAATATAGGTGCTGATAGGCATTTTAGATGTAGTTTCCGATAGGCATTTCAAAAATTGATGCCGATAGGCATTTCGGATATAGGTGCCGTTAGGCATTTCAGATATAGTTGCCGATTGGCATTTTAAAAACAGGTGCCGATAGGCATTTTAGATATAGAAGCCGATAGGTATTTCAAATATAGGAGCAGATAAGCATTTCAGATGTAGTTTCCGAAAGGCATTTCAAAAATATATGCCGATAGGCATTTCAGATATAGGTGCCGATAGGCACTTCAGATATAGTTGCCGATTGGCATTTTAAAAATAGGTGCCTAATAGGCATTTTAGATATAGAAGCCGATAGGCATTTCAAATATAGGTGCCGATAGGCATTCCAGATATGGTTGCCGATAGGCATTTCAAATATAGGTGCTGATAGGCATTTCAGATGTAGTTTCCGATAGGCATTTCAAAAATAGGTACCGATAGGCATTTCAGATATAGGTGCCGATTGGCATTTCAGATATAGTTGTCGATTGGCATTTTAAAAATAGGTGCCGATAGGTATTTCAGATATAGAAGCCGATAGGGATTTCAAATATAGGTGTCGATAGCTATTTCAGATATGGTTGCCGATAAGCATTTCAAATAAAGGGTCTGATAGGCATTTCAGATGGAGTTTCTGATAGGCATTCCAAAAAAAGGTGCCGATAGGCATTTCAGTTATAGGTGCCGATAGGCATTTCAGATATAGTTGCCGATTGGCATTTTAAAAATTGGTGCCGATAGGCATTTCAGATATAGAAGCCGTAGGTATTTCAAATATAGGTGTCGATAGGCATTTCAGATATGATTGCCGATAGGCATTTCAAATATAGGTGCTGATAGGCATTTCAGATGTAGTTTCCGATAGGCATTTAAAAAATAAGTGCCGATAGGCATTTCAGATATAGGTGCCGATAGGCATTTCAGATATAGTTGCCGATTGGCATTTTAAAAATAGGTGCCGATAGGCATTTCAGATATATAAGCCGATAGGCATTTCAAATATAGGTGCCGATGAGCATTCCAGATATGGTTGCCGATAGGCATTTCAAATATAGGTGCTGATAGGCATTTCAGATGTAGTTTCCGATAGGCATTTCAAAAATTGGTGCCGATAGGCATTTCAGTTATAGGTGCCGATAGGCATTTCAGATATAGTTGCCGATTGGCATTTTAAAAATAGGTGCCGATAGGCATTTCTGATATAGAAGCCGATAGGGACTTTAAATATAGGTGTCGATAGGCATTTCAGATATGGTTGCCGATAAGCATTTCAAATATAGGTGCTGATAGGCATTTTAGATGTAGTTTCCGATAAGCATTTCAAAAATAGGTGCCGATAGGCATTTCAGATATAGGTGCCGATAGGCATTTCAGATATAGTTGCCGATTGGCATTTTAAAAATAGGTGCCGATAGGCATTTCAGATATATAAGCCGATAGGCATTTCAAATATAGGTGCCGATGAGCATTCCTGATAAGTTTGCCGATAGATGTAGTTTCCGATAGGCATTTCAAAAATTGGTGTCGATAGGCATTTCAGATATAGAAGCCGATAGGCATTTCAAATTAGGTGCCGATAGGCATTCCAGATATGGTTGCCGATAGGCATTTCAAATATAGGTGCTGATAGGCATTTCTGATGTAGTTTCCGATAGGCATTTCAAAAAATGGTGCCGATAGGCATTTCAGATATAGGAGCCGATAGGCATTTCAGATATAGGTGCCAATAGGCATTTCAGATATACTTACCGATTGGCATTTTAAAAATAGGTACTGATAGGCATTTCAGATATAGAAGCCTATAGGTATTTCAAATATAGGTGTCGATAGGCATTTCAGATATGGTTGCCGATAGGCATTTCAAATATAAGTGCTGATAGGCATTTCAGATGTAGTTTCCGATAGGCATTTCAAAAATAGGTGCCGATAGGCATTTCAGATATAGGTGCCGATAGTCATTTCAGATATAGTTGCCAATTGGCATTTAAAAAATAGGTGCCGATAGGCATTTCAGATATAGAAGCCGATAGGCATTTCAAATATAGGTGCCGATAGGCATTGCAGATATAGTTGCCGATAGGCATTTCAAATATAAGTGCTGATAGGCATTTTAGATGTAGTTTCCGATAGGCATTTCAAAAATTGATGCCGATAGGCATTTCGGATATAGGTGCCGATAGGCATTTCAGATATAGTTGCCGATTGGCATTTTAAAAATAGGTGCGGATAGGCATTTTAGATATAGAAGCCGATAGGCATTTCAAGTATAGGTGCCGATAGGCATTCCAGATATGGTTGCCGATAGGCATTTCAAATATAGGTGCTGATAGGCATTTCAGATGTAGTTTCCGATAGGCATTTCAAATATAGGTGCTGATAGGCATTTCAGATGTAGTTTTCGATAGGCATTTCAAAAATAGGTGCCGATAGGCATTTCAGATATAGGTGCCGATAGTCATTTCAGATATAGTTGCCAATTGGCATTTAAAAAATAGGTGCCGATAGGCATTTCAGATATAGAAGCCGATAGGCATTTCAAATATAGGTGCCGATAGGCATTGCAGATATAGTTGCCGATAGGCATTTCAAATATAGGTGCTGATAGGCATTTTAGATGTAGTTTCCGATAGGCATTTCAAAAATTGATGCCGATAGGCATTTCGGATATAGGTGCCGTTAGGCATTTCAGATATAGTTGCCGATTGGCATTTTAAAAACAGGTGCCGATAGGCATTTCAGATATAGAAGCCGATAGGTATTTCAAATATAGGTGTCGATAGGCATTTCAGATATGGTTGCCGATAGGCATTTCAAATATAGGAGCAGATAAGCATTTCAGATGTAGTTTCCGAAAGGCATTTCAAAAATATATGCCGATAGGCATTTCAGATATAGGTGCCGATAGGCATTTCAGATATAGTTGCCGATTGGTATTTTAAAAATAGGTGCCGAGAGGCATTTCAGATATAGAAGCCGATAAGCATTTCAAATATAGGTGCCGATAGGCATTCCAGATATGGTTGCCGATAGGCATTTCAAATATAAGTGCTGATAATCATTTCTGATGTAGTTTCGAATAGGCATTTCAAAAATAGGTACCGATAGGCATTTCAGATATAGGTGCCGATAGGCATTTCAGATATAGTTGCCAATTGGCATTTTAAAAATAGGTGTCGATAGGCATTTCAGATATAGAACCCGATAGGCATTTCAAATATAGGTGCCGATAGGCATTCCAGATATGGTTGCCGATAGGCATTTCAAATACAGGTGCTGATAGGCATTTCAGATGGAGTTTCCGATAGGTATTTCAAAAGTTAGTGCCGATAGGCATTTCAGATATAGAAGCCAAAAGGCATTTCAGATATAGTTGCCGATTGGAATTTTAAAAATAGGTGCCGATAGACATTTTAGATATAGAAGCCGATAGGTATTTCAAATACAGGTGTGGATAGGCATTTCAGATATGGTTGCCGATAGGCATTTCAAATATAGGTGCTGATAGTCATTTCAGATGTTGTTTCCGATAGGCATTTCCAAAATAGGTTCCGATAGGCATTTCAATTATAGGTGCCGATAGGCATTTCAGATATACTTTCCGATTGGCATTTTAAAAATAGGTGCCGATAGGCATTTTAGATGTAGTTTCCGATAGGCATTTCAAAAATAGGTGCCGATAGGCATTTCAAATATAGGTGCCGATAGGCATATCAGATATAGTTGCCGATAGGCATTTAAAATATAGGTGCCGATAGGCATTTCAAATATAGGTGTCGATCGGCATTTCAGATATAAATGCCGTAGGGCATTTCAGATATAGGTGCCGATAGGCATTTCTGATGTGGTTGCCGATAGGCATTTCAAATATAAATGCTGATAGGCATTTCAGATGTAGTTTTCGATAGGCATTTCAAAAATGGGTGCCGATAGGCATTTGAGATATAGGTGCCGATAGGCACTTCAGATATAGTTGCCGATTGGCATTTTAAAAATAGGTGCCGATAGGCATTTCAGATATAGAAGCCGATAGGGATTTGAAATATAGGTGTCGATAGGCATTTCAGATATGGTTGCCGATAAGCATTTCAAATATAGGTGCTGATAGGCATTTCAGATGTAGTTTCCGATAGGCATTTCAAAAATAGGTGCCGATAGGCATTTCAGATATAGGTGCCGATAGGCATTTCAGATATACTTAAAGATTGGCATTTCAAAAATAGATGCCGATAGGCATTTCAGTTATAGGTGCCGATAGGCTTATCAGATATAGTTGCCGATAGGCATTTAAAATAAAAGTGCCGATAGGCATTTCAAATATAGATGTCGACCGGCATTTTAGATATAAATGCCGAAAGGCATTTCAGATATAGGTGCCGATAGGCATTTCTGATGTGGTTGCCGATAGGCATTTCAAATATAGGTGCTGATAGGCATTTCAGATGTAGTTTTCGATAGGCATTTCAAAAATAGGTGCTGATAGGCATTTCAGATGTAGTTTCCGATAGGCATTTCAACAATAGGTGCCGATAGGCATTTCAGATGTAGGTGCCGATAGGCATTTCAGATATAGTTGCCGATTGGCATTTTAAAAATAGGTGCCGATAGGCATTTCTGATATATAAGCCGATAGGCATTTCAAATATAGGTGCCGATGAGCATTCCAGATATGGTTGCCGATAGGCATTTCAAATATAGGTGCTGATAGGCATTTCAGATGTAGTTTCCGATAGGCATTTCAAAAACTGGTGCCGATAGGCATTTCAGATATAGGTGCCGATAGGCATTTCAGATATAGTTGCCGATTGGCATTTTAAAAATAGGTGCCGATAGGCATTTCAGATATAGAAGCCGATAGGGATTTTAAATATAGGTGTCGATAGGCTTTTCAGATATGGTTGCCGATAAGCATTTCAAATATAGGTGCTGATAGGCATTTCAGATGTAGTTTCCGATAGGCATTTCAAAAATAGTTGCCGATAGGCATTTCAGATATAGGTGCCGATTGGCATTTCAGATATAGTTGCCGATTGGCATTTTAAAAATAGGTGCCGATAGGCATTTCAGATATAGAAGCCGATAGGGATTTCAAATATAGGTGTCGATAGCTATTTCAGATATGGTTGCCGATATGCATTTCAAATAAAGGTGCTGATAGGCATTTCAGATGTAGTTTCCGATAAGCATTTCAAAAATAGGTGCCGATAGGCATTTCAGATATAGGTGCCGATAGGCATTTCAGATATAGTTGCCGATTGGCATTTTAAAAATAGGTGCCGATAGGCATTTCAGATATAGAAGCCGATAGGCATTTCAAATATAGGTGCCGATAGGCATTCCAGATATGGTTGCCGATAGGCATATCAAATATAAGCGCTGATAATTATTTCAGATGTAGTTTCCGATAGGCATTTCAAAAATAGGTACCGATAGGCATTTCAGATATAGGTGCCGATAGGCATTTCAGATATAGTTGCCGATTGGCATTTTAAAAATAGGTGCCGATAGGCATTTCAGATATAGAAGCCGATAGGCATTTCAAATATAGGTGCCGATAGGCATTCCAGATATGGTTGCCGATAGGCATATCAAATATAAGCGCTGATAATCATTTCAGATGTAGTTTCCGATAGGCATTTCAAAAATAGGTACCGATAGGCATTTCAGATATAGGTGCCGATAGGCATTTCAGATATACTTGCCGATTGGCATTTTAAAAATAGGTGCCGATAGGCATTTTAGATGTAGTTTCCGATAGGCATTTCAAAAATAGGTGCCGATAGGCATTTCAGATATAGGTGCCGATAGGCATATCAGATATAGTTGCCGATAGGCATTTAAAATATATGTGCCGATAGGCATTTCAAATATAGGTGTCGTCCGGCATTTCAGATATAAATGCCGAAAGGCATTTCAGATATAGGTGCCGATAGGCATTTCTGATGTGGTTGCCGATAGGCATTTCAAATATAGGTGCTGATAGGCATTTCAGATGTAGTTTTCGATAGGCATTTCAAAAATAGGTGCCGATAGGCATTTCAGATATAGGTGCCGATAGGCACTTTAGATATAGTTGCCGATTGGCATTTTAAAAATAGGCGCCGATAGGTATTTCAGATATAGAAGCCGATAGGCATTTCAAATATAGGCGCCGATAGGCATTCCAGATATGGTTGCCGATAGGCATTTCAAATATAGGTGCTGATAGGCATTTCAGATGTAGTTTCCGATAGGCATTTTAAAAATAGGTGCCGATAGGCATTTCAGATATAGGTGCCGATAGGCCTTTCAGATATAGTTGCCGAATGGCATTTTAAAAATAGGTGCCGATAGGCATTTCAGATATAGAAGCCGATAGGCATTTCAAATATAGGTGCCGATAGGCATTCCAGATATGGTTGCCGATAGGCATTTCAAATATAGGTGCTGATAGGCATTTCAGATGTAGTTTCCGATAGGCATTTCAAAAATTGGTGCCGATAGTCATTTCAGATATAGTTGCCGATTGGCATTTTAAAAATAGGTGACGATAGGCATTTCAGATATAGAAGCCGATAGGTATTTCAAATATAGGTGTCGATAGGCATTTCAGATATGATTGCCGATAGGCATTTCAAATATAGGTGCTGATAGGCATTTCAGATGTAGTTTCCGATAGGCATTTCAAAAATAGGTGCCGATAGGCATTTCAGATATAGGTGCCGATAGGCATTTCAGATATAGTTGCCGATTGGCATTTTAAAAATAGGTGCCGATAGGCATTTCAGATATATAAGCCGATAGGCATTTCAAATATAGGTGCCGATGAGCATTCCAGATATGGTTGCCGATAGGCATTTCAACTATAGGTGCTGATAGGCATTTCAGATGTAGTTTCCGATAGGCATTTCAAAAATTGGTGCCGATAGGCATTTCAGATATAGGTGCCGATAGGCATTTCAGATATAGTTGCCGATTGGCATTTTAAAAATAGGTGCCGATAGGCATTTCAGATATAGAAGCCGATAGGGATTTTAAATATAGGTGTCGATAGGCATTTCAGATATGGTTGCCGATAAGCATTTCAAATATAGGTGCTGATAGGCATTTCAGATGTAGTTTCCGATAGGCATTTCAAAAATAGGTGCCGATAGGCATTTCAGATATAGGTGCCGATAGGCAATTCAGATATAGTTGCCGATTGGCATTTTAAAAATAGGTGCCGATAGGCATTTCAGATATATAAGCCGATAGGCATTTCAAATATAGGTGCTGATAGGCATTTCAAATGTAGTTTCCGATAGGCATTTCAAAAATTGGTGTCGATAGGCATTTCAGATATAGAAGCCGATAGGCATTTCAAATATAGGTGCCGATAGGCATTCCAGATATGGTTGCCGATAGGCATTTCAAATATAGGTGCTGATAGGCATTTCAGATGTAGTTTCCGATAGGCATTTCAAAAATAGGTGCCGATAGGCATTTCAGATATAGGTGCCGATAAGCATTTCAGATATAGTTGCCGATTGGCATTTTAAAAATAGGTGCGGATAGGCATTTCAGATATAGAAGCCGATAGGCATTTCAAGTATAGGTGCTGATAGGCATTCCAGATATGGTTGCCGATAGGCATTTCAAATATAGGTGCTGATAGGCATTTCAGATGTAGTTTCCGATAGGCATTTCAAATATAGGTGCTGATAGGCATTTCAGATGTAGTTTTCGATAGGCATTTCAAAAATAGGTGCCGATAGGCATTTCAGATATAGGTGCCGATAGTCATTTCAGATATAGTTGCCAATTGGCATTTAAAAAATAGGTGCCGATAGGCATTTCAGACATAGAAGCCGATAGGCATTTCAAATATAGGTGCCGATAGGCATTGCAGATATAGTTGCCGATAGGCCTTTCAAATATAGGTGCTGATAGGCATTTTAGATGTAGTTTCCGATAGGCATTTCAAAAATTGATGCCGATAGGCATTTCGGATATAGGTGCCGATAGGCATTTCAGATATAGTTGCCGATTGGCATTTTAAAAACAGGTGCCGATAGGCATTTCAGATATAGAAGCCGATAGGTATTTCAAATATAGGTGTCGATAGGCATTTCAGATATGGTTGCCGATAGGCATTTTAAATATAGGAGCAGATAAGCATTTCAGATGTAGTTTCCGAAAGGCATTTCAAAAATATATGCCGATAGGCATTTCAGATATAGGTGCCGATAGGCATTTCAGATATAGTTGCCGATTGGTATTTTAAAAATAGGTGCCGATAGGCATTTCAGATATAGAAGCCGATAGGCATTTCAAATATAGGTGCCGATAGGCATTCCAGATATGGTTGCCGATAGGCATTTCAAATATAAGTGCTGATAATCATTTCAGATGTAGTTTCCGATAGGCATTTCAAAAATAGGTACCGATAGGCATTTCAGATATAGGTGCCGATAGGCATTTCAGATATAGTTGCCAATTGGCATTTTAAAAATAGGTGTCGATAGGCATTTCAGATATAGAACCCGATAGGCATTTCAAATATAGGTGCCGATAGGCATTCCAGATATGGTTGCCGATAGGCATTTCAAATATAGGTGCTGATAGGCATTTCAGATGGAGTTTCCGATAGGCATTTCAAAAGTTGGTGCCGATAGGCATTTCAAATATAGGTGCCGATAGGCATTTCAGATATAGTTGCCGATTGGCATTTTAAAAATAGGTGCTGATAGGCATTTTAGATATAGAAGCCGATAGGTATTTCAAATACAGGTGTGGATAGGCATTTCAGATATGGTTGCCGATAGGCATTTCAAATATAGGTGCTGATAGTCATTTCAGATGTTGTTTCCGATAGGCATTTCAAAAATAGGT
>JAVRKA010001049.1:0-29607 GCA_034508555.1 Venustoraphidia nigricollis | reverse complement strand
ATCGACAACTATATTTGAAATACCTATCGGCTTCTATATCTGAAATGCCTATCGGCACCTATTTTTAAAATGCCAAACGGCAACTATATCTGAAATGCCTATCGGCACCTATATCTGAAATGCCTATCGGCACCAATTTTTGAAATGCCTATCGGAAACTACATCTGAAATGCCTATCAGCACCTATATTTTGAAATGCCTATCGGCAACCATATCTGGAATGCTTATCGGCACTTATATTTGAAATGCCTATCGGCTTCTATATCTGAAATGCCTATCGGCACCTATTTTTAAAATGCCCATCGGCAACTATATCTGAAATGCCTATCGGCACCTATATCTTAAATGCCTATCGGCACCTATTTTTGAAATGCCTATCGGAAACTACATCTGAAATGCCTATCAGCACCTATATTTGAAATGCCTAGTGGCAACCATATCTGAAATGCCAATCGGCACCTATTTTTGAAATGCCTATCGGAAACTTCATCTAAAAGCCTATCGGCACCTATTTTTAAAATGCAATTCGGCAACTATATCTGAAATGCCTATCGGCACCTGTATCTGAAATGCCTATCGGCATCAATTTTTGAAATGCCTATCGGAAACTACATCTAAAATGCCTATCAGCACCTATATTTGAAATGCCTATCTGCAACCATATCTGGAATGCCTATCGGCAACAATATTTGAAATGCCTATCGGCTTCTATGTCTGAAATGCCTATCGGCACCTATTTTTAAAATGAAAATTGGCAACTATATCTGAAATGCCTATCGGCACCTATATCTGAAATACCTATCGGCACCTATTTTTTTAAATGAATATCGGAAACTACATCTGGAATGCCTATCAGCACCTATATTTGAAATGCCTATCGGCAACCATATCTGGAATGCCTATCAACACCTATATTTGAAATGCCTATCGGCTTTTATATCTGAAATGCCTATCGGCACCTATTTTTAAAATGGCCAATCGGCAACTATATCTGAAATGCCTATCGGCACCTATATCTGAAATGCCTAACGGCACCTATTTTTGAAATGCCTATCGGAAACTACATCTGAAATGCCTATCAGCACCTATATTTGAAATGCCTATCGGCAACCATATCTAAAATGCCTATCGACACCTATATTTAAAATACCTATCGGCTTCTATATCTGAAATGCCAATCGGCACATATTTTTAAAATGCCAATCGGTAACTATATCTGAAATACCTATCGGCACCTATAACTAAAATGCCTATCGGCACCAATTTTTGAAATGCCTATCGGAAACTACATCTGGAATGCCTATCAGCACCTATATTTGAAATGCCTATCGGCAACCATATCTGGCATTCCTATCGGCACCTATATTTGAAATGCCTATCGGCTTCTATATCTGAAATGCCTATCGACACCTATTTTTAAAATGCCATTCGGCAACTATATCTGAAATGCCTATCGGCACCTATATCTGAAATGCCTATCGGCACCTATTTTTGAAATGCCTATCGGAAACTACATCTGAAATGCCTATCAGCACCTATATTTGAAATGCCTATCGGCAACCATACTAAAATGCCTATCGACAACTATATTTGAAATACCTATCGGCTTCTATATCTGAAATGCCTATCGGCACCTATTTTTAAAATGCCAATCGGCAACTATATCTGAAATGCTATCGGCACCTATATCTGAAATGCCTATCGGCACCTATTTTTGAAATGCCTATCGGAACTACATCTGAAATGCCTATCAGCACCTATATTTGAAATGCCTATCGGCAACCATATCTAGAATGCCTATCGGCACCTATATTTTAAATGCCTATCGGCTTCTATATCTGAAATGCTTATCGGCACCTATTTTTAAAATGCCGATCGGCAACTATATTTGAAATGCCTATCGGCACCTATTTTTGAAATGCCTTTCGGAAACTACATCTGAAATGCCTATCTACTCCTATATTTGAAATGCCTATCGGCAACCATATTTGAAATGCCTATCGACACCTATATTTGAAATACCTATCGGCTTCTATATCTGAAATGCCTATCGGCACTTGTTTTTAAAATGCCAATCGGCAACTAGATCTGAAATGCCAATCGGCACCTCTATCTGAAATGCCTATCGGCATCAATTTTTGAAATGCCTATCGGAAACTACATCTAAAATGCCTATCAGCACCTATATTTGAAATGCCTATCTGCAACCATATCTGGAATGCCTATCGGCACCAATATTTGAAATACCTATCGGCTTCTATGTCTGAAATGCCTATCGGCACCTATTTTTAAAATGCCAATTGGCAACTATATCTGAAATGCCTATCGGCACCTATATCTGAAATACCTATCGGCACCTATTTTTTAAATGCCTATCGGAAACTACATCTGGAATGCCTATCAGCACCCATATTTGAAATGCCTATCGGCAACCATATCTGGAATGCCTATCAACACCTATATTTGAAATGCCTATCGGCTTTTATATCTGAAATGCCTATCGGCACCTATTTTTAAAATGCCAATCGGCAACTATATCTGAAATGCCTATCGGCACCTATATCTGAAATGCCTATCGGCACCTATTTTTGAAATGCCTATCGGAAACTACATCTGAAATGCCTATCAGTACCAATATTTGAAATGCCTATCGGCAACTATATCTGAAATGCCTATCGACAACTATATTTGAAATACCTATCGGCTTCTATATCTGAAATGCCTATCGGCACCTATTTTTAAAATGCCGATCGGCAACTATATCTGAAATGCCTATCGGCACCTATATCTGAAATGCCTATCGGCACCAATTTTTGAAATGCCTATCGGAAACTACATCTGAAATGCCTATCAGCACCTATATTTGAAATGCCTATCGGCAACCATATCTGGAATGCCTATCGGCACCTATATTTGAAATGCCTATCGGCTTCTATATCTGAAATGCCTATCTGAACCAATTTTTAAAATGCCAATCGGCAACTATATCTGAAATGCCTATCAGCACCTATATCTGAAATGCCTATCGGCACCTATTTTTGAAATGCCTATCGGAAACTACATCTGGAATGCCTATCAGCACCTATATTTAAAATGCCTATCGGCAACCATATCTGGCATTCCTATCGGCACCTATATTTGAAATGCCTATCGGCTTCTATATCTGAAATGCCTATCGACACCTATTTTTAAAATGCCATTCGGCAACTATATCTGAAATGCCTATCGGCACCTATATCTGAAATGCCTATCGGCACCTATTTTTGAAATGCCTATCGGAAACTACATCTGAAATGCCTATCAGCACCTATATTTGAAATGCCTATCGGCAACCATACTAAAATGCCTATCGACAACTATATTTGAAATACCTATCGGCTTCTATATCTGAAATGCCTATCGGCACCTATTTTTAAAATGCCAAACGGCAACTATATCTGAAATGCCTATCGGCACCTATATCTGAAATGCCTATCGGCACCAATTTTTGAAATGCCTATCGGAAACTACATCTGAAATGCCTATCAGCACCTATATTTGAAATGCCTATCGGCAACCATATCTGGAATGCTTATCGGCACTTATATTTGAAATGCCTATCGGCTTCTATATCTGAAATGCCTATCGGCACCTATTTTTAAAATGCCCATCGGCAACTATATCTGAAATGCCTATCGGCACCTATATCTTAAATGCCTATCGGCACCTATTTTTGAAATGCCTATCGGAAACTACATCTGAAATGCCTATCAGCACCTATATTTGAAATGCCTAGTGGCAACCATATCTGAAATGCCAATCGGCACCTATTTTTGAAATGCCTATCGGAAACTTCATCTAAAAGCCTATCGGCACCTATTTTTAAAATGCCATTCGGCAACTATATCTGAAATGCCTATCGGCACCTGTATCTGAAATGCCTATCGGCATCAATTTTTGAAATGCCTATCGGAAACTACATCTAAAATGCCTATCAGCACCTATATTTGAAATGCCTATCTGCAACCATATCTGGAATGCCTATCGGCAACAATATTTGAAATGCCTATCGGCTTCTATGTCTGAAATGCCTATCGGCACCTATTTTTAAAATGAAAATTGGCAACTATATCTGAAATGCCTATCGGCACCTATATCTGAAATACCTATCGGCACCTATTTTTTAAATGCCTATCGGAAACTACATCTGGAATGCCTATCAGCACCTATATTTGAAATGCCTATCGGCAACCATATCTGGAATGCCTATCAACACCTATATTTGAAATGCCTATCGGCTTTTATATCTGAAATGCCTATCGGCACCTATTTTTAAAATGCCAATCGGCAACTATATCTGAAATGCCTATCGGCACCTATATCTGAAATGCCTAACGGCACCTATTTTTGAAATGCCTATCGGAAACTACATCTGAAATGCCTATCAGCACCTATATTTGAAATGCCTATCGGCAACCATATCTAAAATGCCTATCGACACCTATATTTAAAATACCTATCGGCTTCTATATCTGAAATGCCAATCGGCACATATTTTTAAAATGCCAATCGGTAACTATATCTGAAATACCTATCAGCACCTATAACTAAAATGCCTATCGGCACCAATTTTTGAAATGCCTATCGGAAACTACATCTGGAATGCCTATCAGCACCTATATTTGAAATGCCTATCGGCAACCATATCTGGCATTCCTATCGGCACCTATATTTGAAATGCCTATCGGCATCTATATCTGAAATGCCTATCGACACCTATTTTTAAAATGCCATTCGGCAACTATATCTGAAATGCCTATCGGCACCTATATCTGAAATGCCTATCGGCACCTATTTTTGAAATGCCTATCGGAAACTACATCTGAAATGCCTATCAGCACCTATATTTGAAATGCCTATCGGCAACCATACTAAAATGCCTATCGACAACTATATTTGAAATACCTATCGGCTTCTATATCTGAAATGCCTATCGGCACCTATTTTTAAAATGCCAATCGGCAACTATATCTGAAATGCCTATCGGCACCTATATCTGAAATGCCTATCGGCACCTATTTTTGAAATGCCTATCGGAAACTACATCTGAAATGCCTATCAGCACCTATATTTGAAATGCCTATCGGCAACCATATCTAGAATGCCTATCGGCACCTATATTTTAAATGCCTATCGGCTTCTATATCTGAAATGCTTATCGGCACCTATTTTTAAAATGCCGATCGGCAACTATATTTGAAATGCCTATCGGCACCTATTTTGAAATGCCTTTCGGAAACTACATCTGAAATGCCTATCTACTCCTATATTTGAAATGCCTATCGGCAACCATATTTCAAATGCCTATCGACACCTATATTTGAAATACCTATCGGCTTCTATATCTGAAATGCCTATCGGCACTTGTTTTTAAAATGCCAATCGGCAACTAGATCTGAAATGCCAATCGGCACCTCTATCTGAAATGCCTATCGGCATCAATTTTTGAAATGCCTATCGGAAACTACATCTAAAATGCCTATCAGCACCTATATTTGAAATGCCTATCTGCAACCATATCTGGAATGCCTATCGGCACCAATATTTGAAATACCTATCGGCTTCTATGTCTGAAATGCCTATCGGCACCTATTTTTAAAATGCCAATTGGCAACTATATCTGAAATGCCTATCGGCACCTATATCTGAAATACCTATCGGCACCTATTTTTTAAATGCCTATCGGAAACTACATCTGGAATGCCTATCAGCACCCATATTTGAAATGCCTATCGGCAACCATATCTGGAATGCCTATCAACACCTATATTTGAAATGCCTATCGGCTTTTATATCTGAAATGCCTATCGGCACCTATTTTAAAATGCCAATCGGCAACTATATCTGAAATGCCTATCGGCACCTATATCTGAAATGCCTATCGGCACCTATTTTTGAAATGCCTATCGGAAACTACATCTGAAATGCCTATCAGTACCAATATTTGAAATGCCTATCGGCAACTATATCTGAAATGCCTATCGACAACTATATTTGAAATACCTATCGGCTTCTATATCTGAAATGCCTATCGGCACCTATTTTTAAAATGCCGATCGGCAACTATATCTGAAATGCCTATCGGCACCTATATCTGAAATGCCTATCGGCACCAATTTTTGAAATGCCTATCGGAAACTACATCTGAAATGCCTATCAGCACCTATATTTGAAATGCCTATCGGCAACCATATCTGGAATGCCTATCGGCACCTATATTTGAAATGCCTATCGGCTTCTATATCTGAAATGCCTATCTGAACCAATTTTTAAAATGCCAATCGGCAACTATATCTGAAATGCCTATCAGCACCTATATCTGAAATGCCTATCGGCACCTATTTTTGAAATGCCTATCGGAAACTACATCTGAAAGGCCTATCAGCACCTATATCTAAAATGCCTATCGGCACCTATTTTTGAAATGCCTATCGGAAACTACATCTGAAATGCCTATCAGCACCTATATTTGAAATGCCTATCGGCAACAATATCTGGAATGCCTATCGGCACCTATATTTGAAATGCCTATCGGCTTCTATATCTGAAATGCCTATCGGCACCTATTTTAAAAATGCCAATCGGCAACTATATCTGAAATGTCTATCGGCACCTATATCTGAAATGCCTATCGGCACCTATTTTTGAAATGCCTATCGGAAACTACATCTGAAATGCCTATCAGCACCTATATCTGAAATGCCTATCGGCACCTATTTTTGAAATGCCTATCGGAAACTACATCTAAAATGCCTATCGGCACCTATATTTAATATGCCTATCGGCAACCATATCTGGAATGCTTATCGGCACCTATATTTGAAATGCCTATCGGCTTTTATATCTGAAATGCCTATCGGCACCTATTTTTAAAATGCCAATCGGTAACTATATCTGAAATGCCTATCGGCACCTATAACTAAAATGCCTATCGGCACCAATTTTTGAAATGCCTATCGGAAACTACATCTGGAATGCCTATCAGCACCTATATTTGCAATGCCTATCGGCAACCATATCTTGCATTCCTATCGGCACCTATATTTGAAATGCTTATCGGCTTCTATATCTGAAATGCCTGTCGACACCTATTTTTAAAATGCCAATCGGCAACTATATCTGAAATGCCTATTGGCACCTATATCTGAAATGCCTATCGGCACCTATTTTTGAAATGCCTATCGGAAACTACATCTGAAATGCCTATCAGCACCTATATTTGAAATGCCTATCGGCAACCATATCTGAAATGCCTATCGACAACTATATTTGAAATACCTATCGGCTTCTATATCTGAAATGCCTATCGGCACCTATTTTGAAAATGCCAAACGGCAACTATATCTGAAATGCCTATCGGCATCTATATCTGAAATGCCTATCGGCACCTATATCTGAAATGCCTATCGGCACCAATTTTTGAAATGCCTATCGGAAACTACATCTGAAATGCCTATCAGCACCTATATTTGAAATGCCTATCGGCAACCATATCTGGAATGCTTATCGGCGCCTATATTTGAAATGCCTATCGGCTTCTATATCTGAAATGCCTATCGGCACCTATTTTAAAAATGCCAACCAGCAACTATATCTGAAATGCCTATCGGCACATATATCTAAAATGCCTATCGGCATCAATTTTTGAAATGCCTATCGGAAACTACATCTAAAATGCCTATCAGCAACTATATTTGAAATGCCTATCGGCACCTATATTTGAAATGCCTATCGGCTTCTATATCTGAAATGCCTATCGGCACCTATTTTTAAAATGCCAATTGGCAACTATATCTGAAATGCCTATCGGCACCTATATCTGAAATTCCTATCGGCACCTATTTTTGAAATGCCTATCGGAAACTACATCTGAAATGCCTATCAGCACCTATATTTGAAATGCCTATCGGCAACCATATCTGGAATGCCTATCGGCACCTATATTTGAAATGCCTATCGGCTTCTGTATCTAAAATGCCTATCGGCACCTATTTTTAAAATGTCAATCGGCAACTATATCTGTAATGCCTATCGGCACCTATATCTGAAATGCCTATCGGCACCAATTTTTGAAATGCCTATCGGAAACTACATCTGAAATGCCTATCAGCACCTATATTTGAAATGCCTATCGGCAACCATATCTGGAATGCCTATCGGCACCTATATTTGAAATGCCTATCGGCTTCTATATCTGAAATGCCTATCGGAACCAATTTTTAAAATGCCAATCGGCAACTATATCTGAAATGCCTATCAGCACCTATATCTGAAATGCCTATCGGCACCTATTTTTGAAATGCCTATCGGAAACTACATCTGAAATGCCTATCAGCACCTATATCTAAAATGCCTATCGGCACCTATTTTTGAAATGCCCATCGGAAACTACATCTGAAATGCCTATCAGCACCTATATTTGAAATGCCTATCGGCAACAATATCTGGAATGCCTATCGGCACCTATATTTGAAATGCCTATCGGCTTCTATATCTGAAATGCCTATCGGCACCTATTTTTAAAATGCCAATCGGCAACTATATCTGAAATGTCTATCGGCACCTATATCTGAAATGCCTATCGGCACCTATTTTTGAAATGCCTATCGGAAACTACATCTGAAATGCCTATCAGCACCTATATCTGAAATGCCTATCGGCACCTATTTTTGAAATGCCTATCGGAAACTACATCTAAAATGCCTATCGGCACCTATATTTAATATGCCTATCGGCAACCATATCTGGAATGCTTATCGGCACCTATATTTGAAATGCCTATTGGCTTCTATATCTGAAATGCCTATCGGCACCTATTTTTAAAATGCCAATCGGCAACTATATCTGAAATGTCTATGGGCACCTATATCTGAAATGCCTATCGGCACCTATTTTTGAAATGCCTATCGCAAACCACATCTGAAATGCCTATCAGCACCTATATTTGAAATGCCTATCGGCAACCATATCTGGAATGCCTATCGGCACCTATAATTGAAATGCTAATCGGCTTCTATATCTGAAATGTCTATCGGCACCTATTTTTAAAATGCCAATCGGCAAATATATCTGTAATGCCTATCGGCACCTATATCTGAAATGCCTATCGGCACCTATTTTTGAAATGCCTATCGGAAACTACATCTGAAATGCCTATCAGCACAAATATTTGAAATGCCTATCGGCAACCATATCTGAAATGCCTATCGACACCTATATTTGAAATACCTATCGGCTTCTATATCTGAAATGCCTATCGGCACCTATTTTTAAAATGCCAATCAGGAACTATATCTGAAATGCCTATCGGCACCTATATCTTAAATGCCTATCGGCACCAATTTTTGAAATGCCTAAAGGAAACTACATCTGAAATGCCTATCAGCACCTATATTTGAAATACCTATCGGCAAACATATCTGGAATGCCTATCGGCACCTATATTTGAAATGCCTATCGGCTTCTATATCTAAAATGCCTATCGGCACCTATTTTTAAAATGCCATTTGGCATATATATCTGAAATGCCTATCGGCGCCTATATCTGAAATGCCTATCGGCACCTATTTTTAAAATGCCTATCGGAAACTACATCTGAAATGCCTATCAGCACCTATATTTGAAATGCCTATCGGCAACCATATCTGGAATGCCTATCGGCACTTATATTTGAAATGCTTATCGGCTTGTATATCTGAAATGCCTATCGGCACCTATTTTTAAAATGCCAATCGGCAACTATATCTGAAGTGCCTATCGGCACCTATATCTGAAATGCCTATCGGCACCTATTTTTGAAATGCCTATCGTAAACTACATCTGAAATGCCTATCAGCACCTATATTTGAAATGCCTATCGGCAACAACATCAGAAATGCCTATCGGCACCTATATTTTAAATGCCTATCGGCAACTATATCTGATATGCCTATCGGCACCTATATCTGAAATGCCTATCGGCACCTATTTTTGAAATGCCTATCGGAAACTACATCTAAAATGCCTATCGGCACCTATTTTTAAAATGCCAATCAGCAACTATATCTGAAATGCCTATCGGCACCTATATCTGAAATGCCTATCGGCACTTATTTTTGAAATGCCTATCGGAAACTACATCTGAAATGTCTATCAGCACCTATATTTGAAATGCCTATCGGCAACCATATCTGAAATGCCTATTGACACCTATATTTGAAATACCTATCGGCTGCTATATCTGAAATGCCTATCGGCACCTATTTTTAAAATGCCAATCGGCAACTATATCTGAAATGCCTATCGGCACCTATATCTGAAATGCCTATCGGCACCTATTTTTAAAATGCCTATCGGAAACTACATCTGAAATGCCTATCAGCACCTATATTTAAAATGCCAATCGGCAACTATATCTGTAATGCCTATCGGCACCTATATCTGAAATGCCTATCGGCACCTATTTTTGAAATGCCTATCGGAAACTACATCTGAAATGCCTATCAGCACAAATATTTGAAATTCCTATCGGCAACCATATCTGAAATGCCTATCGACACCTATATTTAAAATACCTATCGGCTTCTATATCTGAAATGCCTATCGGCACCTATTTTTAAAATGCCAATCGGCAACTATATCTGAAATGCCTATCGGCACCTATATCTGAAATGCCTATCGGCACCAATTTGTGAAATGCCTAAAGGAAACTACATCTGAAATGCCTATCAGCACCTATATTTAAAATGCCTATCGGCAATCATATCTGGAATGCCTATCGGCACCTATATTTGAAATGCCTATCGGCTTCTATATCTGAAATGCCTATCGGCACCTATTTTTAAAATGCCAATCGGCATATATATCTGAAATGCCTATCGGCGCTTATATCTGAAATGCCTATCGGCACCTATTTTTGAAATGCCTATCGGAAACTACATCTGAAATGCCTATCAGCACCTATATTTGAAATGCCTATCGGCAACCATATCTGGAATGCCTATTGGCACCTATATTTGAAATGCCTATCGGCTTCAATATCTGAAATGCCTATCGGCACCTATTTTTAAAATGGCAATCGGCAACTATATCTGAAGTGCCTATCGGCACCTATATCTGAAATGCCTATCGGCACCTTTTTTTGAAATGCCTATCGAAAACTACATCTGAAATGCCTATCAGCACCTATATTTGAAATGCCTATCGGCAACCACATCAGAAATGCCTATCGGCACCTATATTTTAAATGCCTATCGGCAACTATATCTGATATGCCTATCGGCAACTATATCTGAAATGCCTATCGGCACCTATTTTTGAAATGCCTATCGGAAACTACATCTAAAATGCTTATCGGCACCTATTTTTAAAATGCCAATCGGCAACTATATCTGAAATGCCTATCGGCACCCTTATCTGAAATGCCTATCGGCACCTATTTTTGAAATGCCTATCGGAAACTACATCTGAAATGCCTATCAGCACCAATATTTAAAATGCCTATCGGCAAACATATCTGGAATGCCTATCGGCACCTATATTTGAAATGCCTATCGGCTTCTATATCTGAAATGCCTATCGGCACCTATTTTTAAAATGCCAATCGGCAACTATATCTGAAATGCCTATCGGCACCTATATCTGAAATGCCTATCGGCACCTATATCTGAAATGCCTATCGGCACCTATTTTTTTAATGCCTATCGAAAACTACATCTGAAATGCCTATCAGCAGATATATCTGAAATGCCTATCGGCGCCTATTTTTGAAATGCTATCGGAAACTACATCTGAAATGCCTATCAGCACCTTTATTTGAAATGCCTATCGGCAACCATATCTGGAATGCCTATCGGCACCTATATTTGAAATGCCTATCGGCACCTATATCTGAAATGCCTTTCGGCATTTATATCTGAAATGCCTATCGACACCTATATTTGAAATGTCTATCGGCAGCTATATTTTAAATGCCTATCGGCAACTATATCTAATATGCCTATCGGCACCTATATCTGAAATGCCAATCGGCACCTATTTTTGAAATGTCTATCGGAAACTACATCTAAAAAGCCTATCGGCACCTATTTTTAAAATGCCAATCGGCAACTATATCTGAAATGCCTACTGGCACCTATATCTGAAATGCCTTTCGGCACCTATTTTTGAAATGCCTATCGGAAACTACATCTGAAATGCCTATCAGCACCTATATTTGAAATGCCTATCGGCAACCATATCTCGAATGCCTATCGGCACCTATATTTGAAATGCCTATCGGCTTCTATATCTAAAATGCCTATCGGCACCTATTTTTAAAATGCCAATTGGCAACTATATCTGAAATGCCTATCGGCACCTTTTTTTAAAATGCCTATCGGAAACTACATCTGAAATGCCTATCTACTCCTATATTTGAAATGCCTATCGGCAACCATATCTGGAATGCCTATCGGCACCTATATTTGAAATGCCTATCGGCTTCTATATCTGAAATGCCTATCGGCACCTATTTTTAAAATGCCAATCGGTAACTATATCTGTAATGCCTATCGGCACATATATCTGAAATGCCTACCGGCACCTATTTTTGAAATGCCTATCGGAAACTACATCTGAAATGCCTATCAGCACCAATATTTGAAATGCCTATCGGCAACCATATCTGAAATGCCTATCGACACCTATATTTGAAATACCTATCGGCTTCTATATCTGAAATGCCTATCGGCACCTATTTTTAAAATGCCAGTCGGCAGCTATATCTGAAATGCCTATCGGCACCTATATCTGAAATGCCTATCGGCACCTTTTTTTGAAATGCCAATCGGAAACTACATCTGAAATGCCTGTCTACACCTATATTTGAAATGCCTATCGGCAACCATATCTGGAATACCTATCGGCACCTATATTTGAAATGCCTATCGGCTTCTATATCTGAAATGCCTATCGGCGCCTATTTTTAAAATGCCAGTCGGCAACTATATCTGAAATGCCTATCGGCACCTATATCTGAAATGCCTATCGGCACCTATTTTTGAAATGCCTATCGGAAACTACATCTGAAATGCCTATCAGCACATATCTGAAATGCCTATCGGCACCTATTTTTGAAATGCCTATCGGAAACTACATCTGAAATGCCTATCAGCACCTATATTTGAAATGCCTATCGGCAACAATATCTGGAATGCCTATCGGCACCTATATTTGAAATGCCTATCGGCACCTATATCTGAAATGCCTTTCGGCATTTATATCTGAAATGCCTATCGACACCTATATTTGAAATGTCTATCGGCACCTATATTTTAAATGCCTATCGGCAACTATATCTGATATGCCTATCGGCACCTATATCTGAAATGCCAATCGGCACCTATTTTTGAAATGCCTATCAGAAACTACATCTAAAAAGCCTATCGGCACCTATTTTTAAAATGCCAATCGGCAACCATATCTGAAATGCCTATCGACACCTATATTTGAAACACCTATCGGCTTCTATATCTGAAATGCCTATCGGCACCTATTTTTAAAATGCCAATCGGCAACTATATCTGAAATGCCTATCGGCACTAATATCTGAAATGCCTATCGGCACCAATTTTTGAAATGCCTATCGGAAACTGCATCTGAAATGCCTATCAGCACCTATATTTGAAATGCCTATCGGCAACCATATCTGGAATGCCTATCGGCACCTATATTTGAAATGCCTATCGGCTTCTATATCTGAAATGCCTATCGACACCTATTTTCAAAATGCCAATTGGCAACTATATCTGAAATGCCTATCGGCACCTATATCTGAAATGCCTATCGGTACCTATTTTAGAAATGCCTATCGGAAACTACATCTGAAATGCCTATCAGCACTTATATTTGAAATGCCTATCGGCAACCATATCTAGAATGCCTATCGGCACCTATATTTTATATGCCTATCGGCTTCTATATCTGAAATGCTTATCGGCACCTATTTTTAAAATGCCAATCGGCAACTATATCTAAATTGCCTATCGGCACCTATATCTGAAATGCCTATCGGCACCTATTTTTGAAATGTCTTTCGGAAACTACATCTGAAATGCCTATCTGCTCCTATATTTGAAATGCCTATCGGCAACCATATCTGGAATGCCTATCAACACCTATATTTGAAATGCCTATCAGCTTTTATATCTGAAATGCCTATCGGCACCTATTTTTAAAATGCCAATTGGCAACTATATCTGAAATGCCTATCGGCACCTATACCTGAAATACCTATCGGCACCTATTTTTTAAATGCCTATCGGAAACTACATCTGGAATGCCTATCAGCACCTATATTTGAAATGCCTATCGGCAACCATATCTGGAATGCCTATCAACACCTATATTTGAAATGCCTATCGGCACCTATTTTTAAAATGCCAATCGGCAACAATATCTGAAATGCCTATCGGCATCTATATCTGAAATGCCTATCGGCACCTATTTTTGAAATGCCCATCGGAAACTACATCTGAAATGCCTATCAGCACTTATATTTGAAATGCCTGTCGGCAAACATATCTGGAATGCTTATCGGCACATATATTTGAAATGCCTATCGGCTTCTATATCTGAAATGATTATCGGCACCTATTTTTAAAATGCCAATCGGCAACTATATCTGAAATGCCTATCGGCACCTATATCTAAAAGGCCTATCGGCACCAATTTTTGAAATGCCTATCGGAAACTACATCTGGAATGCCTATCAGAACCTATATTTGAAATGCCTATCGGCAACCATATCTGGAATGCTTATCGGCACATATATTTGAAATGCCTATCGGCTTCTATATCTGAAATGCCTATCGGCACCTATTTTTAAAATGCCAATCGGCAACTATATCTGAAATGCCTATCGGCACCTATATCTGAAATGCCTATCGGCATCAATTTTTGAAATGCCTATCGGAAACTACATCTAAAATGCCTATCAGCACCTATATTTGAAATGCCTATCGGCAACCATATTTGGAATGCCTATCGGCACCTATATTTGAAATGCCTATCGGCTTTTATATCTGAAATGCCTATCGACACCTATTTTTAAAATGCCATTTGGCAACTATATCTGAAATGCCTATCGGCACCTATATCTGAAATGCCTATCGGCACCTATTTTTGAAATGCCTATCGGAAACTACACCTGAAATGCCTATCAGCACCTATATTTGAAATGCCTATCGGCAACTATATCTGTAATGCCTATCGGCACCTATATCTGAAATGCCTATCGGCACCTATTTTTGAAATGCCTATCGGAAACTACATCTGAAATGCCTATCAGCACCAATATTTGAAATGCCTATCGGCAACCATATCTGAAATGCCTATCGGCACCTATGTCTGAAATGCCTATCGGCACCAATTTTTTAAATGCCTATCGGAAACTACATCTGAAATGCCTATCAGCACCTATATTTGAAATGCCTATCGGCAACCATATCTGGAATGCCTATCGGCACCTATATTTGAAATGCCTATCGGCTTCTATATCTGAAATGCCTATCGGCACCTATTTTTAAAATGCCAATCGGCAACTATATCTGAAATGCTTATCGGCACCTATATCTGAAATGCCTATCGGCACCTATTTTTGAAATGCCTATCGGAAACTACATCTGAAATGCCTATCAGCACCTATATCTAAAATGCCTATCGGCACCTATTTTTGAAATGCCTATCGGAAACTACATCTGAAATGCCTATCAGCACCTATATTTGAAATGCCTATCGGCAACAATATCTGGAATGCCTATCGGCACCTATATTTGAAATGCCTATTGGCACCTATATCTGAAATGCCTTTCGGCATTTATATCTGAAATGCTTATCAACACCTATATTTGAAATGTCTATCGGCACCTATATTTTAAATGCCTATCGGCAACTATATCTGATATGCCTATCGGCACCTATATCTGAAATGCCAATCGGCACCTATTTTTGAAATGCCTATCGGAAACTACATCTAAAAAGCCTATCGGCACCTATTTTTTAAATGCCAATCGGCAACTATATCTGAAGTGCCTATCGGCGCCTATATCTGAAATGCCTATCGGCACCTATTTTTGAAATGCCTATCGTAAACTACATCTGAAATGCCTATCAGCACCTATATTTGAAATGCCTATCGGCAACCATATCTGAAATGCCTATCGACACCTATATTTGAAATACCTATCGGCTTCTATATCTGAAATGCCTATCGGCACCTATTTTTAAAATGCCAATCGGCAACTATATCTGAAATGCCTATCGGCACTAATATCTAAAATGCCTATCGGCACCATATTTTGAAATGCCTATCGGAAACTACATCTGAAATGCCTATCAGCACCTATATTTGAAATGCCTATCGGCAACCATATCTAGAATGCCTATCGGCACCTATATTTTAAATGCCTATCGGCTTCTATATCTGAAATGCTTATCGGCACCTATTTTTAAAATGCCAATCGGCAACTATATCTGAAATGCCTTTCGGCACCTATTTTTGAAATGCCTTTCGGAAACTACATCTGAAATGCCTATCTACTCTTATATTTGAAATGCCTATCGGCAACCATATTTGAAATGCCTATCGACACCTATATTTGAAATACCTATCGGCTTCTATATCTGAAATGCCTATCGGCACTTGTTTTTAAAATGCCAATCGGCAACTATATCTGAAATGCCAATCGGCACCTCTATCTGAAATGCCTATCGGCATCAATTTTTGAAATGCCTATCGGAAACTACATCTAAAATGCCTATCAGCACCTATATTTGAAATGCCTATCTGCAACCATATCTGGAATGCCTACCGGCACCAATATTTGAAATGCCTATCAAATTCTATGTCTGAAATGCCTATCGGCACCTATTTTTAAAATGCCAATTGGCAACTATATCTGAAATGCCTATCGGCACCTATATCTGAAATACCTATCGGCACCTATTTTTTAAATGCCTATCGGAAACTACATCTGGAATGCCTATCAGCACCTATATTTGAAATGCCTATCGGCAACCATATCTGGCATTCCTATCGGCACCTATATTTGAAATGCCTAACGTCTTCTATATCTGAAATGCCTATCGGCACCTATTTTTAAAATGCCAATTGGCAACTATATCTGAAATGCCTATCGGCACCTATATCTGAAATGCCTATCGGCACCAATTTTTGAAATGCCTATCGGAAACTACATCTGAAATACCTATCAGCACCTATATTTGAAATGCCTATCGGCAACCATATCTGGAATGCCTATCGGCACCTATATTTGAAATGCCTATCGGCTTCTATATCTGAAATGCCTGTCGACACCTATTTTCAAAATGCCAATTGGCAACTATATCTGAAATGCCTATCGGCACCTATATCTGAAATGCCTATCGGTACCTATTTTTGAAATGCCTATCGGAAACTACATCTGAAATGCCTATCAGCACTTATATTTGAAATGCCTATCGGCAACCATATCTAGAATGCCTATCGGCACCTATATTTTAAATGCCTATCGGCTTCTATATCTGAAATGCTTATCGGCACCTATTTTTAAAATGCCAATCGGCAACTATATCTGAAATGCCTATCGGCACCTATATCTGAAATGCCTATCGGCACCTATTTTTGAAATGCCTTTCGGAAACTACATCTGAAATGCCTATCTGCTCCTATATTTGAAATGCCTATCGTCAACCATATCTGGAATGCCTATCGTCACCTATATTTGAAATGCCTATCGGCTTTTATATCTGAAATGCCTATCGGCACCTATTTTTAAAATGCCAATCGGCAACTATATCTGAAATGCCTATCGGCACCTATTTCTGAAATGCCTATCGGCACCTATTTTTGAAATGCATATCGGAAACTACATCAGAAATGCCTATCAGCACCTATATTTAAAATGCCTATCGGCAACCATATCTGAAATGCCTATCGACACCTATATTTGAAATACCTATCGGCTTCTATATCTGAAATGCCTATCGGCACCTATTTTTAAAATGCCAATCGGCAACTATATCTGAAATGCCTATCGGCACCTATATCTGAAATGCCTATCGGCACCTATTTTTGAAATGCCTATCGGAAACTACATCTGAAATGCCTATCAGCACCAATATTTGAAATGCCTATCGGCAACCATATCTGAAATGCCTATCGACACCTATATTTAAAATACCTATCGGCTTCTATATCTGAAATGCCTATCGGCACTTGCTTTTAAAATGCCAATCGGCAACTATATCTGAAATGCCAATCGGCACCTCTATCTGAAATGCCTATCGGCATCAATTTTTGAAATGCCTATCGGAAACTACATCTAAAATGCCTATCAGCACCTATATTTGAAATGCCTATCTGCAACCATATCTAGAATGCCTACCGGCACCAATATTTGAAATGCCTATCGGCTTCTATGTCTGAAATGCCTATCGGCACCTATTTTTAAAATGCCAATTGGCAACTATATCTGAAATGCCTATCGGCACCTATATCTGAAATACCTATCGGCACCTATTTTTTAAATGCCTATCGGAAACTACATCTGGAATGCATATCAGCACCTATATTTGAAATGCCTATCGGCAACCATATCTGAAATGCCTATCAACAACTATATTTGAAATGCCTATCGGCTTTTATATCTGAAATGCCTATCGGCACCTATTTTTAAAATGCCAATCGGCAACTATATCTGAAATGCCTATCGGCACCTATATCTGAAATGCCTATCGGCACCTATTTTTGAAATGCCTATCGGAAACTACATCTGAAATGCCTATCAGCACCTATATTTGAAATGCCTATCGGCAACCATATCTGAAATGCCTATCGACACCTATATTTGAAATACCTATCGGCTTCTATATCTGAAATCCCTATCGGCACCTATTTTTAAAATGCCAATCGGTAACTATATCTGAAATGCCTATCGGCACCTATAACTAAAATGCCTATCGGCACCAATTTTTGAAATGCCTATCGGAAACTACATCTGGAATGCCTATCAGCACCTATATTTAAAATGCCTATCGGCAACCATATCGTGCATTCCTATCGGCACCTATATTTGAAATGCCTATCGGCTTCTATATCTGAAATGCCTATCGACACCTATTTTTAAAATGCCAATCGGCAACTATATCTGAAATGCCTATCGGCACCTATATCTGAAATGCCTATCGGCACCTATTTTTGAAATGCCTATCGGAAACTAAATCTGAAATGCCTATCAGCACCTATATTTGAAATGCCTATCGGCAACCATATCTGGAATGCCTATCGGCACCTATATTTGAAATGCCTAACGGCTTTTATATCTGAAATGCCTATCGGCACCTATTTTTAAAATGCCAATTGGCAACTATATCTGAAATGCCTATCGGCACCTATATCTGAAATGCCTATCGGCACCTATTTTTGAAATGCCTATCGGAAACTACATCTGAAATGCCTATCAGCACCTATATTTGAAATGCCTATCGGCAACCATATCTGGAATGCCTATCGGCACCTATATTTGAAATGCCTATCGGCTTCTATATCTAAAATGCCTATCGGCACCTATTTTTAAAATGCCAATCGGCAACTATATCTGTAATGCCTATCGGCACCTATATCTGAAATGCCTATCGGCACCTATTTTTGAAATGCCTATCGGAAACTACATCTGAAATGCCTATCAGCACCAATATTTGAAATGCCTATCGGCAACCATATCTGAAATGCCTATCGACACCTATATTTGAAATACCTATCGGCTTCTATATCTGAAATTCCTATCGGCACTTGCTTTTAAAATGCCAATCGGCAACTATATCTGAAATGCCAATCGGCACCTCTATCTGAAATGCCTATCGGCATCAATTTTTGAAATGCCTATCGGAAACTACATCTAAAATGCCTATCAGCACCTATATTTGAAATGCCTATCTGCAACCATATCTGGAATGCCTATCAACACCTATATTTGAAATGCCTATCGGCTTTTATATCTGAAATGCCTATCGGCACCTATTTTTAAAATGCCAATCGGCAACTAAATCTGAAATGCCTATCGGCACCTATATCTGAAAAACCTATCGGCACCTATTTTTTAAATGCCTATCGGTAACTACATCTGGAATGCCTATCAGCAACTATATTTGAAATGCCTATCGGCAACCATATCTGAAATGCCTATCAACACCTATATTTGAAATGCCTATCGGCTTTTATATCTGAAATGCCTATCGGCACCTATTTTTAAAATGCCAATCGGCAACTAAATCTGAAATGCCTATCAGCACCTATATTTGAAATGCCTATCGGCAACCATATCTGAAATGCCTATCGACACCTATATTTGAAATACCTATCGGCTTCTATATCTGAAATGCCTATCGGCACCTATTTTCAAAATGCCAATCGGTAACTATATCTGAAATGCCTATCGGCACCAATTTTTGAAATGCCTATCGGAAACTACATCTGGAGTGCCTATCAGCACCTATATTTGAAATGCCTATCGGCAACCATACCTTGCATTCCTATCGGCACCTATATTTGAAATGCCTATCGGCTTCTATATCTGAAATGCCTATCGACACCTATTTTTAAAATGCCAATCGGCAACTATATCTGAAATGCCTATCGGCACCTATATCTGAAATGCCTATCGGCACCTATTTTTGAAATGCCTATCGGAAACTACATCTGAAATGCCTATCCGCACCTATATTTGAAATGCCTATCGGCAACCATATCTGAAATGCCTATCGACAACTATATTTGAAATACCTATCGGCTTCTATATCTGAAATGCCTATCGGCACCTATTTTTGAAATGCCAAACGGCAACTATATCTGAAATGCCTATCGGCACCTATATCTGAAATGCCTATCGGCACCTATATCTGAAATGCCTATCGGCACCAATTTTTGAAATGCCTATCGGAAACTACATCTGAAATGCCTATCAGCACCTATATTTGAAATGCCTATCGGCAACCATATCTGGAATGCTTATCGGCACCTATATTTGAAATGCCTATCGGCTTCTATATCTGAAATGCCTATCGGCACCTATTTTTAAAATGCCAACCGGCAACTATATCTGAAATGCCTATCGGCACCTATATCTAAAATGCCTATCGGCTTCTATTTTCGAAATGCCTATCGGAAACTACATCTGAAATGCCTATCAGCACCTATATTTGAAATGCCTAGTGGCAACCATATCTGAAATGCCAATCGGCACCTATTTTTGAAATGCCTATCGGAAACTACATCTAAAAGCCTATCGGCACCTATTTTTAAAATGCCATTCGGCAACTATATCTGAAAAGCCTATCGGCACCTATATCTGAAATGCCTATCGGCATCAATTTTTGAAATGCCTATCGGAAACTACATCTAAAATGCCTATCAGCAACTATATTTGAAATGCCTATCGGCAACCATATCTGGAATGCCTATCGGCACCTATTTGAAATGCCTATTGGCTGCTATATCTGAAATGCCTATCGGCACCTATTTTTAAAATGCCAATTGGCAACTATATCTGAAATGCCTATCGGCACCTATATCTGAAATGCCTATCGGCACCTATTTTTGAAATGCCTATCGGAAACTACATCTGAAATGCCTTTCAGTACCAATATTTGAAATGCCTATCGGCAACCATATCTGAAATGCCTATCGACACCTATATTTGAAATACCTATCGGCTTCTATATCTGAAATGCCTATCGGCACCAATTTTTAAAATGCCAAACGGCAACTATATCTGAAATGCCTATCAGCACCTATATCTGAAATGCCTATTGGCACCTATTTTTGAAATGCCTATCCGAAACTACATCTGAAATGCTTATCAGCACCTATATCTAAAAAGCCTATCGCGACCTATTTTTGAAATGCCTATCGGAAACTACATCTGAAATGCCTATCAGCACCTATATTTGAAATGCCTATCGGCAACTATATCTGAAATGCCTATCGGCACCTATATCTGAAATGCCTATCGGCACCTATTTTTAAAATGCCAATCGGCAACCATATCTGAAATGCCTATCGGCACCTATATCTGAAATGCCTATCGGCACCTATTTTTGAAATCCCTATCGGAAACTACATCTGAAATGCCTATCAGCACCTATATCTGAAATGCCTATCGGCACCTATTTTTGAAATGCCTATCGGAAACTACATCTGAAATGCCTATCAGCACCTATATTTGAAATGCCTATCGGCAACAATATCTGGAATGCCTATCGCACCTATATTTGAAATGCCTATCGGCACCTATATCTGAAATGCCTTTCGGCATTTATATCTGAAATGCCTATCGACACCTATATTTGAAATGTCTATCGGCACCTATATTTTAAATGCCTATCGGCAACTATATCTGATATGCCTATCGGCACCTATATCTGAAATGCCAATCGGCACCTATTTTTGAAATGCCTATCGGAAACTACATCTAAAAAGCCTATCGACACCTATTTTTAAAATGCCAATCGGCAACTATATCTGAAATGCCTATCGGCACCTATATCTGAAATGCCTATCGGCACCTATTTTTGAAATGCCTATCAGAAACTACATCTGAAAGGCCTATCAGCACCTATATTTAAAATGCCTATCGGCAACCATATCTGAAATGCCTATCGACACCTATATTTGAAATACCTATCGGCTTCTATATCTGAAATGCCTATCGGCACCTATTTTTAAAATGCCAATCGGCAACTATATTTGAAATGCCTATCGGCACTAATATCTGAAATGCCTATCGGCACCAATTTTTGAAATGCCTATCGGAAACTACATCTGAAATGCCTATCAGCACCTATATTTGAAATGCCTATCGGCAACAATATCTGGAATGCCTATCGGCACTTATATTTGAAATGCCTATCGGCACCTATATCTGAAATGCCTTTCGGCATTTATATCTGAAATGCCTATCGACACCTATATTTGATATGTCTATCGGCACCTATATTTTAAATGCCTATCGGCAACTATATCTGATATGCCTATCGGCACCTATATCTGAAATGCCAATCGGCACCTATTTTTGAAATGCCTATCGGAAACTACATCTAAAAAGCCTATCGGCACCTATTTTTAAAATGCCAATCGGCAACTATATCTAAAATGCCTATCGGCACCTATATCTGAAATGCCTATCGGCACCAATTTTTGAAATGCCTATCGGAAACTACATCTGAAATGCCTATCAGCACCTATATTTGAAATGCCTATCGGCAACCATATCTGGAATGCCTATCGGCACCTATATTTGAAATGCCTATCGGCTTCTATATCTGAAATGCCTGTCGACACCTATTTTCAAAATGCCAATTGGCAACTATATCTGAAATGCCTATCGGCACCTATATCTGAAATGCCTATCGGTACCTAAGTTTGAAATGCCTATCGGAAACTACATCTGAAATGCCTATCAGCACTTATATTTGAAATGCCTATCGGCAACCATATCTAGAATGCCTATCGGTACCTATATTTTAAATGCCTATCGGCTTCTATATCTGAAATGCTTATCGGCACCTATTTTTAAAATGCCAATCGGCAACTATATCTGAAATGCCTATCGGCACCAATATCTGAAATGCCTATCGGCACCTATTTTTGAAATGCCTTTCGGAAACTACATCTGAAATGCCTATCTGCTCCTATATTTGAAATGCCTACTGTCAACCATATCTGGAATGCCTATCAACACCTATATTTGAAATGCCTATCGGCTTTTATATCTGAAATGCCTATCGGCACCTATTTTTAAAATGCCAATCGGCAACTATATCTGAAATGCCTATCGGCACCTATATCTGAAATGCCTATCGGCACCTATTTTTGAAATGCATATCGGAAACTACATCTGAAATGCCTATCAGCACCTATATTTAAAATGCCTATCGGCAACCATATCTGAAATGCCTATCGACACCTATATTTGAAATACCTATCGGCTTCTATATCTGAAATGCCTATCGGCACCTATTTATAAAATGCCAATCGGCAACTATATCTGAAATGCCTATCGGCACCTCTATCTAAAATGCCTATCGGCACCAATTTTTGAAATGCCTATCGTAAACTACATCTGAAATGCCTATCAGCACCTATATTTGAAATGTCTATCGGCAACCATATCTGGAATGCTTATCTGCACCTATATTTGAAATGCCTATCGGCTTCTATATCTGAAATGCCTATCGGCACTTATTTTTAAAATGCCAATCGGCAACTATATCTGAAATGCCTATCGGCACCTATATCTGAAATGCCTATCGGCACCTATTTTTGAAATGCCTATCGGAAACTACATCTGAAATGCCTATCAGCACCTATATTTAAAATGCCTATCGGCAACCATATCTGGAATGCCTATCGGCACCTATATTTGAAATGCCTATCGGCTTCTATATCTGAAATGCCTATCGGCACCTATTTTTAAAATGCCAATCGGCAACTATATCTGAAATGCCTATCGGCACCTATATCTGATATGCCTATCGGCACCTATTTTTGAAATGCCTATCGGAAACTACATCTGGAATGCCTAACGGCACCTATATTTGAAATGCCTATCGGCTACTATATCTGAAATGCCTATCGGCACCTATTTTTAAAATGCCATTCGGCAACTATATGTGTAATGCCTATCGGCATCTATATCTGAAATGCCTATCGGCACCTATTTTTGAAATGCCTATCGGTTTCTATATCTGAAATGCCTATCGGCACCTATTTTTAAAATGCCAATCGGCAACTATATCTGAAATGCCTATCGGCACCTATATGTGAAATGCCCATCGGCACCAATTTTTGAAATGCCTACCGAAAACTACATCTGAAATGCCTATCAGCACCTATATTTGAAATGCCTATCGGCGACCATATCTGGAATGCCTATCGGCACCTATATTTGAAATGCCTATCGGCTTCTATATCTGAAATGCCTATCGGCACCTATTTTTAAAATGCCAATCGGCAACTATATCTGAAATGCCTATCGACGCCTATATCTGAAATGCCTATCGGCACCTATTTTTGAAATGCCTATCAGAAACTACATCTGAAATGCCTATCAGCACCTATATTTGAAATGCCTATCGGCAACCATATCTGGAATGCCTATCGGCACCTATATTTGAAATGCCTATCGGCTTCTATATCTGAAATGCCTATCGGCACCTATTTTTAAAATGCCAATCGGCAACTATATCTGAAATACCTATCGGCACCTATAACTAAAATGCCTATCGGCACCAATTTTTGAAATGCCTATCGGAAACTACATCTGGAATGCCTATCAGCACCTATATTTGAAATGCCTATCGGCAACCATATCTGGCATTCCTATCGGCACCTATATTTGAAATGCCTATCGGCTTCTATAACTGAAATGCCTATCGACACCTATTTTTAAAATGCCATTCGGCAACTATATCTGAAATGCCTATCGGCACCTATATCTGAAATGCCCATCGGCACCTATTTTTGAAATGCCTATCGGAAACTACATCTGAAATGCCTATCAGCACCTATATTTGAAATGCCTATCGGCAACCATACTAAAATGCCTATCGACAACTATATTTGAAATACCTATCGGCTTCTATATCTGAAATGCCTATCGGCACCTATTTTTAAAATGCCAAACGGCAACTATATCTGAAATGCCTATCGGCACCTATATCTGAAATGCCTATCGGCACCAATTTTTGAAATGCCTATCGGAAACTACATCTGAAATGCCTATCAGCACCTATATTTGAAATGCCTATCGGCAACCATATCTGGAATGCTTATCGGCACTTATATTTGAAATGCCTATCGGCTTCTATATCTGAAATGCCTATCGGCACCTATTTTTAAAATGCCAATCGGCAACTATATCTGAAATGCCTATCGGCACCTATATCTAAAATGCCTATCGGCACCTATTTTTGAAATGCCTATCGGAAACTACATCTGAAATGCCTATCAGCACCTATATTTGAAATGCCTATCGGCAACCATACTAAAATGCCTATCGACAACTATATTTGAAATACCTATCGGCTTCTATATCTGAAATGCCTATCGGCACCTATTTTTGAAATGCCTATCGGAAACTACATCTGAAATGCCTATCAGCACCTATATTTGAAATGCCTATCGGCAACCATATCTGGAATGCCTATCGGCACCTATATTTGAAATGCCTATCGGCTTCTATATCTGAAATGCCTATCGGCACCTATTTTTAAAATGCCAATCGGCAACTATATCTGAAATACCTATCGGCACCTATAACTAAAATGCCTATCGGCACCAATTTTTGAAATGCCTATCGGAAACTACATCTGGAATGCCTATCAGCACCTATATTTGAAATGCCTATCGGCAACCATATCTGGCATTCCTATCGGCACCTATATTTGAAATGCCTATCGGCTTCTATAACTGAAATGCCTATCGACACCTATTTTTAAAATGCCATTCGGCAACTATATCTGAAATGCCTATCGGCACCTATATCTGAAATGCCTATCGGCACCTATTTTTAAAATGCCTATCGGAAACTACATCTGAAATGCCTATCAGCACCTATATTTGAAATGCCTATCGGCAACCATATCTGGAATGCCTATCGGCACCTATATTTGAAATGCCTATCGGCTTCTATATCTGAAATGCCTATCGGCACCTATTTTTAAAATGCCAATCGGCAACTATATCTGAAATACCTATCGGCACCTATAACTAAAGTGCCTATCGGCACCAATTTTTGAAATGCCTATCGGAAACTACATCTGGAATGCCTATCAGCACCTATATTTGAAATGCCTATCGGCAACCATATCTGGCATTCCTATCGGCACCTATATTTGAAATGCCTATCGGCTTCTATAACTGAAATGCCTATCGACACCTATTTTTAAAATGCCATTCGGCAACTATATCTGAAATGCCTATCGGCACCTATATCTGAAATGCCTATCGGCACCTATTTTTGAAATGCCTATCGGAAACTACATCTGAAATGCCTATCAGCACCTATATTTGAAATGCCTATCGGCAACCATACTAAAATGCCTATCGACAACTATATTTGAAATACCTATCGGCTTCTATATCTGAAATGCCTATCGGCACCTATTTTTGAAATGCCTATCGGAAACTACATCTGAAATGCCTATCAGCACCTATATTTGAAATGCCTAGTGGCAACCATATCTGAAATGCCAATCGGCACCTATTTTTGAAATGCCTATCGGAAACTACATCTAAAAGCCTATCGGCACCTATTTTTTAAATGCCATTCGGCCACTATATCTGAAATGCCTATCGGCACCTATATCTGAAATGCTTATCGGCATCAATTTTTGAAATGCCTATCGGAAACTACATCTAAAATGCCTATCAGCACCTATATTTGAAATGCCTATCTGCAACCATATCTGGAATGCCTATCGGCAACAATATTTGAAATGCCTATCGGCTTCTATGTCTGAAATGCCTATCGGCACCTATTTTTAAAATGCCAATTGGCAACTATATCTGAAATGCCTATCGGCACCTATATCTGAAATACCTATCGGCACCTATTTTTTAAATGCCTATCGGAAACTACATCTGGAATGCCTATCAGCACCTATATTTGAAATGCCTATCGGCAACCATATCTGGAATGCCTATCAACACCTATATTTGAAATGCCTATCGGCTTTTATATCTGAAATGCCTATCGGCACCTATTTTTAAAATGCCAATCGGCAACTATATCTGAAATGCCTATCGGCACCTATATCTGAAATGCCTATTGGCACCTATTTTTGAAATGCCTATCGGAAACTACATCTGAAATGCCTATCAGCACCTGTATTTGAAATGCCTATCGGCAACCATATCTAAAATGCCTATCGACACCTATATTTGAAATACCTATCGGCTTCTATATCTGAAATGCCAATCGGCACATATTTTTAAAATGCCAATCGGTAACTATATCTGAAATACCTATCGGCACCTATAACTAAAATGCCTATCGGCACCAATTTTTGAAATGCCTATCGGAAACTACATCTGGAATGCCTATCAGCACCTATATTTGAAATGCCTATCGGCAACCATATCTGGCATTCCTATCGGCACCTATATTTGAAATGCCTATCGGCTTCTATATCTGAAATGCCTATCGACACCTATTTTTAAAATGCCATTCGGCAACTATATCTGAAATGCCTATCGGCACCTATATCTGAAATGCCTATCGACACCTATTTTTAAAATGCCAATCGGCAACTATATCTGAAATGCCTATCGGCACCTATATCTGAAATGCCTATCGGCACCTATTTTTGAAATGCCTTTCGGAAACTACATCTGAAATGCGTATCTGCTCCTATATTTGAAATGCCTATAGGCAACCATATCTGAAATGCCTATCTGCTCCTATATTTGAAATGCCTATCGGCAACTATATCTGAAATGCCTATCGGCACCTATATCTGAAATGCCTATGGGCACCTGTTTTTAAAATGCCAATCGGCAACTATATCTGAAATGCCTATCGGCACCTATATCTGAAATGCCTATCAGCATCTATTTTTGAAATGCCTATCGGAAACTACATCTAAAATGCCTATCAGCACTTATATTTGAAATGCCTATCGACAACCATATCTGGAGTGCCTATCGGAACCAATATTTGAAATGCCTACCGGCTTCTATATCTGAAATGCCTATCGGCACCTATTTTTAAAATGCCAATTGGCAACTATATCTGAAATGCCTATCGGCACCTATATCTGAAATACCTATCGGCACCTATATCTGAAATGCCTATCGGCACCTATTTTTGAAATGCCTTTCGGAAACTACATCTGAAATGCCTATCTGCTCCTATATTGGAAAAGCCTATCGGCAACCATATCTGAAATGCCTATCGACACCTATATTAGAAATACCTATCGGCTTCTATATCTGAAATGCCTATCGGCACCTGTTTTTAAAATGCCAATCGGCAACTATATCTGAAATGCCTATCGGCACCTATATCTGAAATGCCTATCAGCATCAATTTTTGAAATGCCTATCGGAAACTACATCTAAAATGCCTATCAGCACCTATATTTGAAATGCCTATCGACAACCATATCTGGAGTGCCTATCGGCACCAATATTTGAAATGCCTATCTTCTCCTATATCTGAAATGCCTATCGGCATCTATTTTTAAAATGCCAATTGGCAACTATATCTGAAATGCCTATCGGCACCTATATCTGAAATACCTATCGGCTTCTATATCTGAAATGCCTATCGGCACCTATTTTTAAAATGCCAATCGGCAACTGTATCTAAAATGCCTATCGGCACCTATATCTGAAATGCCTATCGGCACCAATTTTTGAAATGCCTATCGGAAACTACATCTGAAATGCCTATCCGCACCTATATTTGAAATGCCTATCGACAACCATATCTGGAATGCTTATCGGCACCTATATTTGAAATGCCTATCGGCTTCTATATCTGAAATGCC